>JAGGAX010025044.1:0-36568 GCA_017657335.1 Termitomyces titanicus | reverse complement strand
CTTTTTGTTTATCTCTGTCCAGTGCAGGAACCATTGCCTTGAGGCTGTTTATCTCAGCACGTTGCACTGCACGGCGCGAGAGATGCTTGTAGAGATCTGAGTGTTGCTTGAGCTCTTCTGTAAGGTTACCAATAGTTTGCTCCATCGTCCATTGGGAATATGTGATGCCTGGCCCAACCCGTATAGCCTCACTTGCCAAATGTGATAATCCATGTATTGATTGTCATGCCATATGTATGCGATCTTCACCCCGCTGGACATACATTGTTTCAAACTCGGCAATAAACTGGATGAGATGTAAATGAGCAACTTGAATCTGTTCATGTGTAATTGCCTTCTAATAAATGATGTGTATGCCTGACACAAGTTTACAGTAGGATCGCCATATATACAGAGGTAGAACACAGTAAAAGAGGCCAGGGCCAAGTCCAAAAAGGTAGATCAAGAACTCCCAAGCTTTGTAGCCGCTATTGATTTTCTCTGCGGGGTTCCGTGGTGGCCGATCAAATGAACCAGGGAGGTAAGGTGTACATCGTGCCACATCACAGCCATGAGCCTGCCATCTCTCACCTTCTAAAACAGCCCGGTACCAGGTGTTATGTGAGTCTGTAACAGCGCATTCAAATTTTCCGCGCCATAATGGAATGAGTAGATCAGCAAGATTAAGAATAAGATGCATTATATCGCCAGGGAACATTCAAGGAATTACGAGATATGTACCAATTGGTAGACCAGAAAATATACTGGGCTTACAGATGCCAGTCTCACGACAGTTAAGTTCATACTCCTGCTTGGTGCAAGATGAGACAACAAGGGCAAGATTAGTGTTGTACCGGTTGACATCAATACTACGAACAATGTGAGCAGGAACATCGTCATGACTGCACCCAGCAACATTGTAATTGTCAGGCTTTGAGAGAAGTGGGAAGTAGTAGGAAGATCCAGGTTTCTTCCGCCCAATGAGCCCACACCACAAACGACAGCCAATTTTTCCTGAATGACCAACAAGTCCATTCAGGTATACCATTCCAGGTCCATCAGCAGTTGCGAGGACAATATAAAGCTTTGATTGGTAGAAAGAGTTTATACTAGCATTCCAAATAGGGAGACCTCCATGGCGATTAATGGCAGCAATCGGATGAAGCCCAACACAAAGATATGATTGTGCATCTTTAATCTTGTTGGGACCGGGAAGATTTCCACCTGGATAAACAAACTTTTTCTTGTACCACAAGCCAGGAGCCAGGTTAATGAACATCCAAATATAGACCCAGCAATCTGAAGCCTTATTACGATATATTTGACAACCATCGAAGGAGAGCATTAACAAGGTATCATGTTCTGTGATTTCCCCGTTTACTGCAGCCTCAAGGATATCGGATCCACAAGCAATATCATCAAATATGTTGATGTCTTCACCAAGCTCGAGTTAACTCAAGAGCTGATGCATTCGCTGATAGAAATAGCCCATTTCAGCCGCCATCTCTGAATTTCGCATGACTGCTTGAATTGAAAAAGGGATCGGAATGGTTTCAAATGTCTGTTGTGGTCGACGATCAGCATCATAGCGTGGTTCACTGCAATGGAGACAGGTGTCACGGTCTGACAGAGGGCCAGTATACGCCATACAGCTATTTGGGCACATGTGCTTTACAATCGGCCGCACTCCTGTGATATCCACAATAAGTCTCTTGACTTGATCATACGATAGTATGTTATCTTCAGGATGTGCGATCTCTACAGCTTCCTTTGATGCTGTATAAGATTCAACGGTCTGCAAAGACATAAATAGACGGATAGAGAGGAGGGTATCACGATCATGATGATCATCGAACTTGAAAGATTCTCGAGGGGGGTTCAGCAATGATTCAATGTCACTTTCAGTTAGGTCTCCATTTTCCAGAGTTGCATTTTGGAGATATTGGATATATTCCTGTGTGTTACGGATATCAAACAAGTCACTAAGTGGGGTAGACTCGTCATTATCAGGGATATCTGTTCCGTCTCCATGGCTCTCACGAGAGCTCTCAAGAATTTGCATGGCTTCACTCCCAGGATCAGGAGTAGGTGATCGGGGAGGTGATGGGGGTTGAGAAGGGGACCGTGTGTGATGATATTGAGGTAGTTGACTCTTCGGAGAGTGAACAGATGGAGAGCGCGACCGGGAATGAATACCAGAACGAGAATGAGACCGAGAACGAGATTGAGACCGAGAACGAGATTGAGAACCAGAACGAGATTGAAAAGGAGAATGGGAGTGGGAACCTAATCGGAAAAAGTGTTGATTGTCCAAGGGAGTATCCATCTAGATATACAAATGAGTTGCAAGTCTGCGGGGTGGAGAATTATGCATTAATTATGCATTACCTCTTGATCTGATATATCCTCAGTTGCCCTGGGTAGTTCTGCATCATCTTCTTGGTAACTCTCAGTGAGTTACGGCCGCTGCAGAGCTGTAGTACGAGCAGTAACTTTTCTATTGTTACGCCGCGGGATTGCTGCATCTGTAGAAAGCTTTGATGGAAGTAGTAGGTCGTTTTAGAAACCTCCTTTCTACGCTTGCAATAGAGGGGACAGTCACAGAAGTAGCGTCGTTTTTCGCGAGGTCTAGATGAGGTACTCGAGGACATGGCAATGACAATCTCACGTAATGATGCAAGAAATCGATCAATTCAGCTACGAAAATATTCACAGATGCTATGCAACAAATCGATGACGTGAGACAAGTTGAAGCTTTGAAGGACGATGAGTTTCAACGTGAATTTGACGTCCTCGATTGTGTCTTGCCCTTGTTACATTACACTTGTTTCCCTTGATCCCCCTTGTCTTCCCCATATCGACTTTTCACTGGGCATAAATACCCACTTTTCATTCAACCGGTGATTGCCGTATAAATCCTGATGCTCATTCGTCTTCCGAACACGTCAAGCAAGGGTGGAGACGAAGTCGACACTTCACTAGTTGATGATCTTATGCAATTTATTTTCAGTCTCATAACACGCTTTAAACGGATTATTACACAACAAAAAATCAAAGTAACTCCGTCCACTCCATGTACAAACTGACGAAATCAGCTAGTAGTCCATGTCATGAAGTATTGAAAGACGAATGATCTTCAAGACCTTCTGACCCGATAGGCTAAACCTGAGGTACGTCTGTATCCCTGATGCTTGGCCAGTTGATCGCTTGAAATCTCTCTTGGGTTATGCCCGTTATACTACTTTTTCGGAGATTGAGCTTGAATATGCGAAGCTCTCGAACGAGAAACCTGTTCAGCATTTCAGTGGGGTCTTGTTTTTAGCTCCCCTGAAATTGTAAAACTTTCTAGGTCCTGCAACAATTTGGGCAGCATGGTGTTACTGCTGAACCTTGGGAATACGCATCGTCTACCGAACTCTGCGATGCTCCGGATTTCGATAGTGCGGAGTGTTTCCGAAAACTCTATGAGCAGACGCGCACAATCGCACACTGAGAGCTCACATTCAAGAGTGAGGTGAGACAGCCCTGGGCGGAGGACCGGGTTGGGGCTAAGGATCAGAGGAAGCTGATTACGATGGCTTTCCCAGGTCAATGTTACGAGACCCCGCAAGGTGAACCACCGAACTTCATGGGAGGCTTGAGACGAAATGTCACCAGTTGTTGGGAGTTGAACCTTCAGTGTCGTGCAGCGGTTCTGGGCATCTGCGATGCGTAGCTCGTGAAGTCCTTGTCCAAGAAGTCTCAAATTGTCCAGGGACCAGTCAACATTCCCTATCGGTGCTGAAAGTGACTACAACATCAAATCTCTTTTCTCTGCAGCTTTTGCGACCGTCGGGAAGAGGTCTTCCACCTTTAAGGTGGGTTCCGAGGTTTTCCCGTTTTTCGTTCGAGAAGGCCTCCTCTTGCGTATTTATGAGAGAAAGGTTTATTGTTTCGTAGGCGGGGTGGAAAGCAATGTGAAATGTAGGTCTAGGAGATTGTACTTCGGGTGTTTGAGGTCTAGGAGATTGTACTTCAGGCGTTGTAGGTCTAGGAGATTGTACTTCGGGCGTTTCTGTTTCGTCCGTCTCAATGGAGTCGTCTTCCAACTGCGGTGGGCCATCGGGTGGTGTGCCAGTGATGGTCTTAGTATATGAGGCATAGAGCCAATCGCCGAGAGTCAGGCAGGAAAACCCAAGCGCCACCAATAATGGTAGCCGAGATTCGTGATATTTGAACATCTGCTCACAATGATATCTGCAGATACAAATGGTCAGTAATCTACCGAGGCGATTAGCTGGATGCGCTTACTACTAACCTCGTCAAATTTGATAAAAGTATTTATTGTTCCTAGTATCTATTGTTTGAGTTCAGATACTAGGGAATACGAATAGATTATAGGGCATCCCCATACCCCACACGTATATCTCCAGCCTCACACCATAACAATTAGCTCTTCATCCCACTAAAGTATCAGTACGTTTTACATCATGGACATGATGAGAGTAATGTTCTAGATCAAACCTCTCTTCATATAACTCCCCTGGTTAGATTCGTAGCGGGAGGTACCATGTGTGTAATTCTGGTCTTCTTGTGACCTCGATGCACCGGAAAGGATGTCGGGTCGGAGCACGAGACACGAGGCACGGGAGATTCATACGAATACGTTCACCTATTAGTGGCGTGTTAATATACTCTAGAGAGAGAATGATGAGATCTACCGAATCGTGAATGATTACATCCATCACATTCATGTTCAACACCAGGGACCATTCGTTGGCGCCTCAAAACACTGATCAGGCGATGTTGGCTGGGCCAAGACAAATGACGGTGAGAAGCCGCCATCGTCAGGATAATCACATGGATAGGCGGGTTGAATGGGTCTTGATGACACGGCGCGAAGAGGTGGGAGGCCTGTGGAGAGAGAGACAAGAAGAAAGAGAAAATGCAGGGCCGTTCAGGAGAAAATTGGCGCCGTCGCATGGAGGAATCAGTACTTGAGCATTGGTGACTGTCACACGATACCTATGCAGTAATGGAATCGGGGATTGGGTTTGGACGATATACATGGCTAGGTGATCGTGCGCGATTGTGCCACAAAGAATCAAGACTATAGCGTCGTGGACTTCTTGAGCATTGAATTCATCAATCGTAGGTTGAAGATAAGGACAGTGCATGTCTTGCGAGCCGAGTACTTCAGCATGTGAGGGTGCTGAACAGGGGAGAATGGGATGGGACAACGATAACCGAAGGTTGGGCTTGATATGAGGGAATGCCTTGGACTTGGTGGAGGTCGACGACTGCTGCCTGATTCCAAAACGTCTGAGTAGATAGATACGTACGTACCGGGAAAATGCTCATCTGCTGATACCTTCTGTGATGTCCTTGTGTTGATAATAGTGTCAAATCCTGAGGGGTGAAAATGAGAATCTACATAAATTCGAAGAGAATAAATCAGAGCTGATGGGTCCAGTCATGTCAAGCGTTAAACAAAGGCATCCTGGGACATACCGAGGGCACAAATCTCGAGTGAACACTGAACAGGAAGGGGGCGTTGACAACGTATACTTCAAGTTTATATAGCTGGATACAACACTAGAGGAGTCCAAGGAACCTAAAAATTGCGAGAACAGGAAGTTCAGCTGGAATTGAGTGCATCGTGAGCTCGCGACTGCAGATGACCTCGTACCCGTACTAAGTACTTAGTACTTAGGCGTAGTCTTGCCAGGAGATATTTTAAGACGCCGATTTCGGATTTGTCGTTCATATGCCGCGGTCACGTGATTAGACAAAGCGTCGCGTGGATGTTTGACGGACGTTGAACTTGGTTGTCCTCTCATCAAGCTGCCCTTCCCGCCCTAAGAATGGCGTCTGCCAGAATCAAGATTGTAGCAAGACTGCGACCAAGGCTCAATACAGAGCTTGACGATGGCTCAGTGAAAGTTATCCATAGTTCGGACGATACTGGCTCATACAGTGGCAGCGTTATAAGCGTTACCAATCCCCGGGACCCAACACAAGTGTTCAAGTTCCCGTAGTTACTCTTTATACCGCCTAACACAAACTGGAGCTCATCTTACCACTAGGTTTTCAAGCTGTTATGACGAGACTTCGAGCCAAGAGGAGATATTTCAGAACGATGTTCAACCCATGATTGATGTCGTTTATAGTGGCGTGGTAAGTCAACGAAGATCCAGCGTACGTATAAAAACTACATTCAGACATCTTTTTACTCTAGACTGTCACTATCTTTGCTTATGGGGTCACTTCATCTGGCAAGACCCATACCATGCAAGGTTCGAAGTCGGAACCAGGTGTCATTCCACGGACAATACGGGTAAGTCGCTCCTCACTCTCTCGTTCTCCCTTTTCTAATTGTGTATAGGCTATGTTTGATAAGAAAGAAACTATCACTGGATACAATGTCTCGCTCCTCGTATCGTACATGGAGATCTACAAAGATGAAGTCTACGACCTTCTTGTGACGAGAGAGAATGTGGGTTTACCTCACTCTACAGACCATCAACGCCTTGACAAGTCCTACAGGCGCCAAAGTTGCCTGTTCGCGAGAACGATGCAGGCATGGTTTTTGTTGCCAACTTGACTTCTGAACCTATTTCAAGCGTCGAAGAATTTGATGCTATTTACAAGTAAGCTTTATATGATTTCCCCATTTTGTGGACTGACCTGAGCACAGTCGAGCCACAAAACATCGTTCGGTAGGCTCGACAAACTTAAACCGCGCCTCATCTCGATCACACGCAGTCTTGACGATAGAGGCAAGGTTGTATGATCCTACCGAGAACAAAAGTCCGTGTCTAGATTGAAGCTCGAATTTCTGACTTCTGATGGTCGCGAGTAGCGCTCATTGGGAAAATAAACCTCGTCGATCTTGCTGGCTCCGAAAACAACAAGCTGACCGGGAATGACCCATCTCGAATGGCTGAGTCTGCAGCTATCAATAAATCACTGAGTGTTCTTGGTCAAGTTGTCCATGCCCTTAATTCAGGCGCAGTAAGTAGCAAATGACAGTGATGAGCCTAACGGATTTCATAACTCATATTATACTTAGTCACGTATACCCTACAGAAATTCGAAACTCACCAGAATATTACAGGATGCTCTAGGAGGCTCATCTATAGGCTTGCTGATTTGCAATCTCGCGCCTGGCATCAAATTCAGACAAGATACATTGAATACACTAAAGTAAGTTCTTCGAACAATTGTTATAACTCTTCTGACAATTGGTCAGCTTTGCTGTGCGTACAAAGAACGTCGAGAACAAGCCCGTCATCAACGAGCGTGGTATGTTGTCCTTAACATTCGTTGGTGATATTCGTCACATCGTCCCCAGATAACCGACCAGTTCCTAAACCTCACTTCGCGGCCGTCACAATTCACCCACCTCCTGCCAAGCCTGCACCTGCAATAATCCAGGCCATCTCGACCGCTGGCTCGAGTTCTGGCGCGGGGCCTATGCGCTCACGTCAATCCCTAGTCCCAGTGTCAAGAGTCCCTCGTGCATCGATTGCTGGTGGGTATCAGCCATTTGTACTGCCGGGTGCGAGGAAGGGCCTCCCAAGTTTCGCCGAGAAGATTAAGGAAGAAGATTCAAGCGACCGGTCCGGTAGTTTTGGGTTTGGACTTACGGAGAAGGAGATTGATGAGCGAGTACGTCTTGTGACTATAATCATAATGTCAACTAACTTCCCGTTGCTACAACCCAATGTAGATATCAAAAGCTGTGGAGGCAGAGGTCGCCAGACGATTGGAAGAGCGGGAAAGGCAACGTGAAAGAGAAGAGCAGGATCGCCGTGCACGTGAACAAGAATCGGAGCCCCAACAGCCGACTTCCAGTGTAGCTCCACAATCTCCCAAGAAGGAGCAGACTCTTCCTTCTGGTGTTCTCACGCCTCTTCTCAAGCGCCACAAAGATCTCGATGACGAACTGAAAGCGCGATTACAGGAGCTAGAGCGAAAATAGTGAGCTCATCCTTAATAAAGTACGGAGTTTCGTTTTACATGCTTACAGCGAACGCGGAAATAAGGAGACTCAGCTTGCCGATGTACTCTCCCCTGTTTCAAAGAAGAAGACTGGTCGAGCCTACGTCGCTCTTGCTCGCGCTCATTCCGAAAAGTTAGTGATCGCTATGCCGAAGCCACATGATCTCATCATCTTTCAGAGGTGATTTGCAAGTCGCGTTGGATCTTTACCGAAAGGCGGAGAGTTATGTACCCGATAACATCAAGCTGAAGGAAAGGTGGATACTTTTCGTCGTCCATGTTTTCCTTTGTATGTCATCTCAAAGGAAGTCAAGTTTCTGACGTTATTATCTCTTCGCCGTGTATTGCATTCTATCGTGCAACTTCATGGTTACAGGATCCTTGAGATTGAATGGGCCGTCAAGAACAATCAGGAGTTCGTGCCGACCCCCAAGCTTCCAAAGAAGGTGAAAAAGCAGAAGAAGACTACGAAAGCCCCTCTCGTCGAGGATGTTGAGATGGACGTAGATGGGGAGCCGAAACCTGGTCGGCCACGTGAGGCCACTTTCGGTCTGGAACTGACGAACAAGGGCACTGATAGCCCTGGCAAGATGAAGCGTCAACTGGATGTTAACGAGGTCAAAAATGAGGCGGGAACTCCCCCCAAGAAGCAGCGGATGAATGGGAAGGCTGTGGCGATCGTGAACAGTGATGAGGAAGACTGGGTGTGCCTAGCGGCATAACACCTTCGCGTTGACTTTTCTGCAGGCAGAAGCTCTGGTCTTGTAGTTTCATTTTCGCAGTAATATTCACTAGTATGTAGGGACTATCATAAGGAACGCTATCAAGTACGTTATGTGTTACGTGTTACGTTTGCTGTGAGATTAGATGCTGGTCTGATCGTCGCCTTCTATCTGATAGGCCAAATGGGAATCTTGTGACAGATTTCGGTAAAATGACAAGGACATGAGAAATATCAGACCTCGTTGACCAATCCTCAATATTATATTCTCATCTGTAGTATGTTTCGCACGCAAGTCAGGAGATAAGTGTGCTTCGCAATGCTGCGCTTCGTGGGTAGTTGATCCTGAAGTCCTCCTTGTCTACTTCGCTTCCTGAGCACTCCCCTCATGTCGGAAATACCTTCGTTTTCTCCCCCGTTGTCGCCCCTAGAAAAGACCGCCAAAACACATGCTATATTGTGCACAACGGGCTTCCTCATTCTGCTTCCCATTGGGGCCCTAGTTGCTAGATATATCCGAACCTTTTCCACAAGGTAATTGATCATCACACTCTCTGGTAGCGATTTTAGAGACGCATGCTTATGTGGTTGTGTCAAGGTGGTGGACTGCTCATTGGCTCATTCAACTTCTTATCTCCGGGCCGGTCATCTACGCCGGGTGGTCAAAGGGTCACCAGACTGCACAAATGCTTAATATGGGCAATTTCATCGACACTCATCAGAGGACAGGCCTTGCGCTTTTGATACTCTACGTAGTCCAGCTCCTTCTTGGCGTCTTCATCCACTTTTATAAGTTTTCGTCGCTGTTTCGAGGACACCGGCCTCCACAAAATTACTTTCACGTATTCCTGGGCCTGGTAATATTAATACTTGCGGCGTTCCAGGTTAATCTATCAATATATGTGAAGTTCCGTCCAACTTATACGAAAGAAATCAGGTTCACTATGGGTTATATACTGAGTGGGACCTCACTCTTGGAGGAGCGCACCATGTTCCACAATCAGCCAAGAATGCTTGGTTAGCGCTGATTATTGTAGGCATAAGGTCACTTAGGCTCTGACGAACTCTGACGTCTCCATTGTCGTTGATTAGATATTTTGGAGTCTATACCTTGTCGGAATGATTTTGCTTCCCCGCCAATGGAAACAGGAACTTTTGATGAAGGCTGAGACGAAATATGAAGACGTACCTTTACATGACTCTCGCAATGTCTCTTGAGACATAATAGATGTCTTCCCGGGTATGTCTATTCTGATCAGATATGGATACAGTTGAGAAGAGAAGGTGAATGTTACAGTTGGGGAATAACTCGAAAGCCAGAAGAATAGACAGAGAAAGAAAGCATCTAGACAATAGCAGCAGAGAACAAGTACGTCGATACAGTGGGTAAGCGAAGCCACGAGAGAGTGATACTTGGTCGATACAAAAGAAATCGAAAGACACGGAGAAATCGTCGCTTAGAAAAATGACGCCTTTATAGGAGTCGATTAATTCGGAAGTTGCAGTCTCATTCTGATTTATCCAGATCATGGATAGTGCGAATCGTGAGTCGGAGAAAAAGTGATGGGGTAATCTCCATCTTCTTCGTTTTTAATGTCTGGCCAGGCGGAATCAGACAAAGGAGCGCCGTCAGTGGAGTAGGTTCGCAGTGTATGGTAGCGATAAGGCTGTTGCCTGTGGGTGGAACTTGGGTCAGGACTAGTGGGGTACGGTATCGGCTGCTGCGAGGACGTAGATTGATGGTGGCGAGAAGAAGCCACATACGATGAAATCGGTTGAAATTGAGACCCATAGGCGGACTGCAAAGGGGGAGGAGAAAGAGACACGGGGGAAGGTGTTCCTGTAATAAATTCAGGAAAGGTGTTCGTCAAGAACAAAGCCCCGACAAGTAGAGAACTCGAGTTCTGCGCGGGGAAAATGATGATGCCTGCACCTGGAATGTCGTCACTTCCCCAAGAGGCAACGGCAACCTATTTATTATAGCATCAGATTCTGTTGTGTAAGCCAATAATGAATGCACACTCACAGTTTGATCTTCAAAGAGGATGCGAGATAAGGAGCGGAAGGTGGTTTGGTTGACCACAGTGATGTTGGGATCACGATGACGATCCGGCATGAAAGTACATAAAGGGGGGGCATGACGCTTCACCCAAGCTTGAAAGTCTCTAAGTATGGGAGGTTGTATTATTTGAGTAAAGAATTGTGACGGCCAAAGGTCTGCCCTGCTGTGAAATAATTGTCAACAAGAGGCACCATAAGTGATTTTTATACGTACTTATCACCGTCAGTTTCGACAGCAGTGACACGAATTGTCTGGGTACTGTCCATGTCGGAAGTCCGCATCCCGCTCACAGTGAGAACGCCTCTCCACGGCCTCTGGTCAGGTGCTTGTTGTGAGGGAGGCGGAACAAAAGAGTCGAGATGTGTAGGCAAGCGGAACACCATGTCTGTGTATCACGTTTCAAAATCGCAAACGTACGCCTTTAATAGTTGTATAAGCTGGAAGGTAATCAGCCGGGTATCGGAGGTTCCTCATCTAGGAAAACGACCCTAATGGTTCTGTCGGAACGAAGTTTAACGAAGTCAATTCCATCTCGTCGCTTGGGGGCACGGAATAGGTATTCAAGCAAGATTGTCGAGGTACATTCTCCAAATTTACAGCCGACAACGAACACTCAGATGGAACTGACCTTAGAAAACGATACTCCGGGATCTACGATGGGCTGTTATGTTTTTACCACAAGCAAATAGATGAGCCTTCACATCATCGCTTATTTCCGCTTATCAGAGCAAGTGAGACCCGGTATACTGGGACTTACGTATGTATACTGTAGCGTTTGATTTACTATTAAGTAAATGATCTCCGTATCCACTTGTGACACCAAATTCAAAAAGCCTGGAAGATTATCGGTGTAGCCTTCTTTGTATGGATGCTTGGAACTAGTTCGTCATGAGAGAAGGTAGGAGCCAAGACACCCTTAAGATGGAAGGTATGTGAATTTACAGTCGGAATAATGCACGATACGATTTACTCGATTTTCGCGGCTGATCATGAGCGTTCTCTGTACATGATTGGTACCAGTGTTGATACATAGTCTGATTAGCCACGTGGATCATCCTGAAAAATAGTCGTCGATCCCTCTAGAGTGTCAAATTAGCTCAAAAACGGAACAAGCCACATTCGAGTCAACCTGCGCACGTGGCAATCATCGGCCCGCCATTGTTCCTCTGCCGCCACACAAACTCACACAAGCCCGGTCTCGAAAGGATCAGAAGTGGATCTTGGAAAATATGTTGCAATTATGTCTTTCATTATGAGCAACAGAGTTCTTGTCGTCCCGAAGGTATGTAGTTCATATCAACAGGCGGCATGTTCTCACTGCCACTGGCAGCAGGTCCGAGCAGGCACGACTTCTTTTTGCTCCTGGACAATGTGAGATGTCAGTCTTGAATAATTATTAATTGTATCCAAGAATTTTGTGAGCTGTGAGATAGCTGAACTTAATTCCACCAAATTCTCGTCATGACTCAATGGTACATACCCTTCAAGACATACTTACATGCATATGTACTTACAATATGTACCGATTGTGCCTTAAATCTTAAATCTTTCTCCGGAAGAAGTTGATCATTCACCTCATTTCCCCGCAGGTTTTCGCGACGTTGAAACGTGAAATGCATGATGGAAGACTGCACAACAAAAGTGACATTTTCCCACCAGAAGTAGCGCCTCCTTCCTCATGAGTTTCCCGTCCCTTCTCAGGACTGGAACTGACCACCTCTCTATCGTTCCAAAGCATGATCGATGAATATCAAACTTTTAACAAACTTACAGGGGACTGAACTAACTCAAATTGTCCATTTGGCATTTTACCCTCAGTTATAAAATAAAGATGGAGAAGGGATAGTACATCTCAGAATTTCTAAAGAGAAAATCCGTCAACACCTTTTAAGACAACTTGAAAGGAACCGGCGCTTTGGCCGTGGTCCTAGCAGAGCGGCGTTTGGGAGGCGCCGGAGATGATTTAGTGGAGATAATCTGTACATGACTGTGAGTTCTAGGTTCATGCAAGCTTGCCGAATCCTACCTGAGAATTGAGTACTGCCAGACTTTGTGTTTGGTTCTCGACGTGAGTAGAGAATACCTCTTTCATGGTCTCGATTGTGGCTTCATCCGCTGCTTTTGACGATCTCAGATCCAGAAGTTCTTCCTCGGCTTCCTGCAACTTCTCAGTGGCGATAGCGATCTCGGTCCTCAGGCGAGTTACACATTGAGACTCCAGGATCAACTTGTCCTTGGCTTCGCCAAGCTCCACGGTCTTCCCTGCCATTTGATTCTGGAGCTCTGCTTTCTCCGACTGGGATAATGATAGCCGCAGTTGTAATGCATCTATTTCGATCCTTCGTCCCTGCGCAAGAGCCTCAAGCTCCGAAATTCTGGTAGTCTGCTTCTCTAGTTCAAGGATATGAGTGTCTTGAGCAGTCGAAAGTAGATCATGAGCCGCTTTGAGCTCATTTTTTGTAGCAGACAATTGCTCCTGAAGCTCCTGGGCCGCCGTGCGATTTGTGACTACCTCGTTATGATATTGTTCGATCGAAGATTTGGCCGTCGACAAACGTTGAGCCAGTAGCACAAGCTCTGCCTGCTTAAATTCAACTTCTGCTACCAACGCATGGTTTTGTTCCTGTTGAGAGTCAAGTTTGTCGATAGCCGCATTCAACTTTGACTGGAACTGCGCGGCGGTATTCTCGGCCTTTGCCAGATTGTCTGCGGTCGTTGCCAAACGATCCTTAAACTGAGCCACTGACGAAGCCGAGACGGAGATTGTCGCTCGTGCCTTATTCAATTCAGACAAGAGTTCGCCACGTTCATCCATGATTACTGACAGCTGAGCAGCGAAGCTATCCGTGCTCTGCAATGCAAGCGCGAGTTCTGATTCAGAGGCTTCGGAAGCCTGTTGAACCAGGGAAATAGCGTCTTGTTTGCCTGTAGCTTGGTGTCGAGTGTTTCGGTATATTCTGGCTTTATACCGTGTGAATTTCACTCACCAGTCGTGGAATATCGTGCGTACAGCGTGGTGACCCTATCTTTATAGACATTAAGTGCTGCTTGATATTCGGACTTCTCATCCATGGCCATTGTCAGCTGGCCTAGAAGAGACTCATTACTAGTCTCGGCCTCTCGAAGTTTCGCCAAAGCAAATGTTTGTTCGCTGCGAGCTTCGAGAAGTAATGTGTCCGCAGAATCCTTTGATCGTTGAAGTGCTTGGGCTTCCTGATCGAGGGTTGATATCCTGGTCAGCAACGCCTCTACCTTTCCTTCGAGTCCCCGGTTAATTGAATGTTGAGACTGGAGCTCGACATCAACTGCGTGTCGTTGCTCGGCTACCTCAGAAAAATATTTCTGAGCTTGTGTCTCCAAATCAGCAAGTTGCGAAGTCAGTGTACCCTTGTCTCGTTCAGCCGCACTGAGCGATTCACGAAGAAGAGCTACTTCTGCTATATCCTTCTCTCGGTCGTGGTTCATTGTCGTGATCAATGTGTTACGTTCGTTGAGTTCAAGCTCGAGATCAGCGAGACGCATCGATTGTGTAGATTCAAGCCCAGATTTCAAGCTCTCGCGAAGCGCAGCGATTTGCCGCTCAAAGTCGAGAGCCTTGTTGGAGGCGTCGGTTTGGAGCTTCGAAAAACTTGTAGACAAGGTTGACAATCGCTCATCACGCTCCAAAATAGCTCGTTGTGCCCCGACAAAGTTCTCTTGGACTTGGGAAAGCTGGGCCTGTAGATTTTCAATCCTAGCTACTCGGGAGGCTACGTCGCGTTCTAGTTCTATTACCTGTAGTGAGTTGAGTGGGGTCCAGGCCCGAGTGCAGTGTAAATAACCAACCCTCAAGTCATTTGAGATAGACGATGTCGTCGCGACGTGTCTGAGCACAATCTTCTTGCATTGCAAAACCGTCTTCTTCGTTACCGGTGGTCTCAATGATTGCGTCGGAGGCCGCTCCAGGAGAACGCGGAGGCGTTGGCTGTCTGCTCAAAAGAGAGATGAAAGAGCCTGACTGTGTTCGTACAAGATCGACATCCCTGGAACGCGTCACCCTGGAGCTTGGTTGCGTGGGCGTTATGGGTCTGGTATGTCTTGAAAAATCGTCAGTAAGTAGTACAAACTCGAAAACACCGTCACACACATTTCTGGAGTCGGTGGTCTGTAGGGCCGATTAGTCGATGTCATTAGGCCGTTATTGGACTTTGCTTCCATAAGTTCTTGTTTGATGCGTTCAATCTCCTCTTTTTTCTCCTTAAGCTCATTGCGAAGCCTCGACGCTTCTTCTTCCATGTCGAGATCGGTCAACGGCGAAGACTCCCGGAGCCACAAGCCGTTTTCCTTTTCTTTTAGAAGAGCCTGAAGCTCTGCCTGCAACTATGGAAGCAGAAAGTTAGTATGTATGTCAAAGACCAGATATATATCTACAAACCTGCAATTTGGTCATTCGTGAATTTTGAGGATTGGGGAAGGACGAAACTACGGTGGTTATCCTACGGCGTTTAGATCTAAGTAAAGATGGTCCATCTGGAATATGATCCAGCTCAATATGACCTTGCCTAACGATTAAAGGTTGCCTAACGATTGAAGGACGGCCCCGCTTTGTGCCGTAAATGGTTGGTGTAGCCTGAGTGAGAGACTTCCAAATCAGATCTTCAGGGACAGAGGCGGGCAACGACTGTCGAGCATCAGCAATACTGTAATACGGTGTCCATCATGAGTTTCATCCTTGAATAATAAGTGTTTCAATACTTACGCTTTCTTTCCAGAGGGAGTAAGTGAGATGTTACCGACTACGGCCTGGGAGGGCTCTAGGATACCATCCTCCTCCTACAATCCTGAATTCAATAGGGGTATCGGGGAACAACTCAAGGTATACACACTAGCTTTCGAATTGCTTTGCCAACCCAATTAGACCAACGCGGACCAAGTTTTTCTTTGTTCTCCAGTGCGTTTCTCTTCACTACATAGTTGAAAGAGATTCCAGGATCAGTCAACATTGGGAAAATATATTTTGCGAAAGCCATGTCATAACTTACCTTGAGCTCGCAAGGTAGCAACATGGATAGAACGTTTCTTGTGTTCTCTTTGAACTTGAGTGAAAGCGCCAAGTACTCCTACAATATAATTTCGGCGTCATTCGGGTCAATGCACACCGACATATTATAACGCACTTTCAGCATAGGAAGTTTTAGTTGTCTTATGAGTCTTCTTCGCAACCATAAGTCGTGATAGATTGGTTATGGAGAAGAGTAAATGGTGGTGGTTGAGTAATGAAAGATATTTGGGACAAGACGCGTTCTTTTGACTCCGCCAATGTAATTAAGGAAGCGCCACCACGTGATCGAGACACGCTCCCGATCACCGCGCAGCAGTGACTCACTCCGAGATCACTGACAACATAGATTTTGATACATCACAAATATCACAAAGGTGATTGACACGCGCAACAAATATGGCTCAAGTATTTATGCAGAAAATCTAGAGATCCTGGATTCCTAGTGGATGCGTTATGCAGTGTCTGGTGAAAGTATACAAGGTACCTCTGTTTATAACGATAGCAATACAAAACTCAGTCATGACAGGGAAAACAACGACCTTGTGTCGTCTGATTATCCCTTTTTCCTTTCCTACCTCAACAATCCCCTGGACGGCTTGGCATTAATCGTGTGAACCGCCGCGGGAAGTGGCTCGCTCTCCTCAGCCGCAGCGCTCGCCTTTCGAATGCTGACAAGCACCTCCTTGCAGAACTTTAGCTTGTCAAGCAAACGCTGGTTGAATTTGAGCGCATCCGGTTCGACATCTCCAGCAGGTCGCAATGCGAGGGCCATAACGTCAGTGAGCTTCCAGCGCGTCAGATTATAGTCCTTGTCGATGTGCGTTATAACTAGCCCATGGGAAGAAAGAACAAGCTTCGTGTGGTCATAGAAATTAAACTACATGGCGTGAGTACAATGACTCGATGGGCTAAAAGGGTACACACCTGAAGAACGTCGTGACTCAGCTTGAAGACAATGACATGTTTCATCCGAAGGTACTTCTGTACCCATTCCATGCCACGGGTACGATCCACGTCCTCGAACGTGTAATCATAATCCCCATGTAGCCGTTCCATGATGTAATGCTCAAAGTGCTTGAGCAGGTACACCTTACTCTTCAATTCTTCTGGGTAAGCGTCGACCGTATGCGATTTGCGTACGTACACCGTGCCCTGGCGGCGCGATGTAATATAATCAAAGTGACTAGAAAGCACATCCTCCTTTGTAAGTATCTTGTCCATTCAAAAAGATGAAAAAGACGCAGGACTGACTGTTTGTCAGGGCTCAACACCAAACTGGTGCTGTCGTTGAAATGTACTCCAACGCTCCCATCGGTCAAAGCATAGCCCATCCCATACTTATTGCAATAGTCAACCCATGCGACGATGAACACGCGCTCGTCAGGTAAAGGCAGATTCGCGTCATCGCGAGGATCACGGAAAAGCCGACCGGCGTCCTTGGCATCAAAGGCCAATGTCAGAACGTGGGCTGCTGCATCGAAACCTGTCACTTGGGGAGGGAGCTGGCTGGAACTCGTAGCAGGGGCTGGTGGAAGTGGTAGGGACTTGGTCGACGGGGCCGCATGGAGCAGAGATTTGGTTGGGGGTGCTGCGTACGCTTGATACAGGTCAGCTTGACTACAACGAAAGCGGAAGAGCTCCAAACCTGCAACGGTCGGTTGTTCCCTGACAACCCGGGCCTCACGTTCTCTTTCTTTGCCTTTGGACGCAAGAGACGCGGTACTAACTGCCGGTGGCACGTTCTCCCTTTCGTTCGTCCTCATCCTCACTGGCTCGCGTTCAGGCTGCTGCATCTTAACTTGTTGGTCATCATAATCTTCTTCCTCCTCTCGTACTGGCGCCATCTGCGCCACAATACGTGCTTTCTGTGCCTCCAGTTGTTTCTTGCGCACCCGTTGTTCCTCAACGAGGTGCTCTTCTCTAACACGTCCGAGTCCGGCAGGCCCTATCAGCCCGCCTTCCTCTTCTATATCATTCATCGGTGCACGCATAGTGGACCTGCGCAAGGGGCTTTCCCTCGCAGCGTGGAGCTTCCTAAGCAGCGGTGCCTCCTTCGACGGACCAGATTGTGATCCGGCCATAAGCAGGGGCTGCCTTGCAGAGCTGAGGAGAGCGCTAATAGGAGAGCCAGGCTGCACAGCCTTTTGGAACTCTTTCTCCTGCTGAGCGACGGTGGAGGTGATTGACTTGGTGGGCTCTGCTGACGAGGTGGGTGCCTTGGGAACGGCGATCGACGTCACTTGATCTTCGTCCATAAGTGCATAACGCCTGAGCCGCTTAAGGTTGCTCTGTGATTGTACTCGCGTGATATTACGGAAGTCGGGTGGCGCATCATGTGCGGAGGTCGGAATGTAAGGCGGAACGGTACCCTGGGTGAAGAAGGGGTTCTCGACAATTTCATGTAATGTGGGACGCTCTTGTGGGTTCGGCGTCAAAATTTGTTGGATGAGCGTTTGGGCGTGTCCCGATATCCTACGTTCTGGAGGAAAGTCGTACTCGTTGTTGCGGATGCGTTTGTAGATCTCTTTGACCTCGGATGTTTGGAATGGCGGACGACCGATGACAAGGGTGTACAAGATGACGCCGATAGACCAAGTGTCTACTTCGAAACTATGGCCGTTAACAGTGTCGAAGAGGACTTCTGGCGCAATGTAATTGGGCGTTCCGCAGATGGTCTTTTTACGCTCGCCAGGGTTCTCGATGAGGGCAGCGAGCCCAAAGTCACCAACCTTGAGGTTCATATTGCTGTCGAGAAGGAGGTTCCCGAGTTTGAGATCGCGATGTATGACCCGATGGGTGTGCATGTAGTGACATGCACCCATAAGCTGAACCATATAATAACGGGCCTCGGGTTCAGTGAAACGACGACGGCGACGAAGCAACTCCATCAGCGACCCGCTGGGACAAAGTTCAAGAGACAAGTAGACATGTTCGTCGTCCTCGTAACAGTCGTGAAAACGTACGATGTTGGGATGATCGAGAGAACGGTGAATCTTAATTTCTGCGTACAACTGCAAGGAATGAGGGACGCCCGTTTGAACGAGTCATGACTCACCTTTGTTTTAGCTTTTTTGGTCTTTAATGACGATTTGGAAACTACTTTACACGCAACACGGGTGCCGTTTGCTTCTTTGACTTCGTACACTCGAGCAAAACCACCCTGGTTATGATGAGAGACAGTTCAGACTCGTTCGCACCGACACATACCTCGCCCAGAAAGCCTACTCGGCTGAACAGTACTGCACCATTCTTATCGTAAATTATCTTTGGGGGCGAGGGGGGAGTGACCTTTGCAGTCTGACGAGGCAAAGGGGGTGAGGGGGGTTGTTTCTCTGGGGGTTGTGGCTTGATGGTTGGTGGTTGGTGGTGGTTGACAGCGTTGGAGAATGGGTGTCGCCTTGCGGAGGGAGCGGAGATGGGTACTCTGTTGTATTGCTGAGCGGAATAGTGTGCCATGGCCTAACACCAGTTGCGACACGAGGAAACAAAGAATCTCTAGACAAAATCAAAAACGAGGTAACCGCGTTGTACATCACGTGCTGGTTCATCTGTCACGGGACCGCGAAACTACTCGATACATTAAAACCCGATATCATCCAACCTTGTGCCATTCTGATCCATGCACCACTCGAAGCGTGCACAAGGCGGCCACAGTCCTGTCGGTTCATCACCAGCATCCTTCAATAACAGCGCAACGACACCATGCGGCGGTACCTGATGTGCTGTGATGTTGCGCACAGCTGTCCCGTTATCCGTATGAGCCCAGAGATCCTAAGGTTGCGTCAGGGCTTGGAAAACACAATTTATGCATAGTAACGCACCCGTACAGAATATTGCCTTCCAGCGCGGATCCATGGCGACTCTGTCAGGTTGAAAAACATGTCTGCCGGTTCGTTGAGAGTATTCAGCTTCGAATACAGATCACTCTAAGCCTCAACATGTTTGCCAGGGAGACAAGATACACGTACCAGCATGAACACTGTCCCGTTCTGGCTCTCCCCACTCCAGTATTGTGCCGGGAACGAAGAATTGCTAGTCCAGTCCTCCTTTGAAACGATGAGTATTTTGTAGAATTATAAGTAGCTTTTGAGACGCACGTTTATCCCCCATCTGAATGGGCTGATTGACGTTCCAACGACTGGGTCTTGATTGATTGCGATAATCTCCGTGTTCTTGAGGATATGTAACGTCTCGTTTGTTGCCTTGGAGAGCTGTCGCGGTATTACAAATTGACCAAGGAGGAAGGAAATCAACGTACATCCGTTGACTAGATCATAGTCAAAGTCTGATGTATTGAACGATAAACAAAGCACGTACAATGAGAAGTGGGGATTTCATCAGCGCCCAGGCGGTGAAATGTGACTTTGCTTCTTCAAACGTGAGATCACCGTTGCCGCTGTCACTGAATCAGCCAGCCACGGATGGAGATGTTATGTTACTGCTCACACTTCTAGCTAAATGACCGACCTACGCGTCAGCCAAGCGCTGTTTCGAAATTATGAATTACTGACGATGTCCATGTCGTTATGACCATAAAAGTCGGATGCGAAGGTTATAAACGAGTTTCTAAACGCACAAGGACATGAGAGTCTGTTCGGTGGTGTTGGACGAGAAGACTTGCTGGTTAATGATGCTGGCGAGTATATCCCACTGAGGGCCTTACAGAGGATCCAAAAGTTGAGGGTGAATTACATCTATCGAGGTTTTGGGTGCTCACCAATGTCCTCTGTCGTCTGTGTATAATACAGTGTGAGCAACGTCATCGAGATGCCACTGAGTCCACGTACCCTCCACGACTGTCCAAGGCGGCTCGCCCACAGCCACGGTTGTTCCTACCCAAGGCTCGGTACTATGACGCGACAAGACGGTGCAAGAGGCCTACCCTTCCCCATTCACAGAGCGAGAAGAGAATCGGGGGCTGCTTCGATGTCTCTGCAAGCTTTGTGATAGCATCGGACATCCTTTGGTACTCTGCGATACGATTAACAGATCGCCCAAAGTAAGTAGACAAAGTCCGCGTACTGCCGTAGATCCCTTGCTTGACGATCGAGTCAAACGGAACTGTTCATAGGCGAATGAGAACGATCTATTTTCCGCGGAGAGCATGCATGGTTGGGTACCTGCACAGTTGTCATATCTGCAGATGTGTCGTGAGCGAAGGATTGGAAATCGACAAACAGAACTCACTTTAAGAGATCGAAACCCCATTCCTGGAACTGCTTGGCATCTCTATCATAAAATTCTATGAGCAGCCGTTGGTGGTCCCGGGTGACGCACCTATCTTCGTTCTCAAATGATCCAGGGTAAAGCTGACAAGTGAACCAGCCCGAGTCACTATACTGGAGAAACAGAATTAAACTTCACGCATGACATCAGAGTTTGCCATACTATTCCCGCATTGCTGTATGGGAATTAGGCTTGGTGGATCGACTCGAGAGAAAGTAACGGAAACTCACAAGCCCAGGGCATGGATCTTGTCCGTGAGACTCTTCATCCCCGAAGGAAAGCGTTCTTTGTCTATGGATATGGTCAAGGGTTGGTGGTCTGGAGAAAAAGGAGGTGCATACTGGCAACAAGATCGCCTGATGCACTTCGGTTTCTCTCCGCCCAGCAATCGTCGATGTTGACATGTTCGTATCCAACGTCCTAGAAGATTGAGACGGAGTCGTGAAGTTAGAGAGTTTACAGACTTGGAGCCCGAGAGACTTCATTAAGCTTGCTGTTTGTAAGACTATTGTCTCGTCAATGTTACACTGGAAAGGATGTCAGAGGAGCGACTCATAGTTCCGCCAACACACTCACAGCATAAGCATTCCAAGCTACGTTCTACGAGTCAGCAGCAGTTCGTGTAGGGGTAATCGTCACTCACTGTTGTATCCCATGACTAGCGGAATGGTTAGTCAAGTCGAAAAGACTAATGGCAGTCAGCTTACATGGTAAACGACCCACGCCATTGTTCAGAGCGAACACACTCTGTATGCCAGAAAATAACAACACTACACTCGCGGTTACGAGGTACATGGTGAGTACGTCACAGGTTCTTGCCTTTGGGGCGCCTTTATAGCTAACGAAAGTGAAAGAAGCACGCTAGCCATGTGGAGCCCAGGCAAGAAAGCAGAGATGGAAGGATGATTATAGTCACCAAGATCAGCTGGTGTTGGACTTTGGTAACGATAGGGGCTCTCGAGTGACTAAAGTCGTCGAAGCGGTCCGAGGCGGCCACAACAGTGCTGCCGGTGATGTCACTGTGTGACGGAACGTGTGACGGAGCTGTTGATCGTCGACCACGATGAGCGAGACGCGACAATATGGCGAGCTCGCCACTCAGCTCGTCATGGAGTCCCGTCGCTCGACTCAGACCGACTCTCTCCTCAAATACAACGACTCCCTCGTCCGTGCCCTCATCCGTGAGCAGCGCGATCTCGAAAAAGCCGCAGAGCCTCTTGCTCTCGTCGACGGCCCCCCTGCACCCGCGCTCATCGTCATCGAGACATCCATCGCACGGAACAAGCGCTGTCTTCTTGCGTATCATACACACCGCACTGATCGTCTTCGTGACATGTACTGGGCTGTTGGAGGCGCTCTTCCTCATATTCTCTCGAATCAGGACATTCGCAGCCGCCTCTCGCCCCATGAGGTCGACTTCTTGCGCGAATATCACGCGTCAATTATGGATTTTCGTGCTGACTTTGCGGACGAGCTTGATATCATGGCGAGCATCACCCAACCGCCCAAGGATCTCCATGTACTCGTCAAGGTCGTCAGAGACTGCGGAGAGATACAAACCGAGCTCGGGAATATCAACTTTAAGAAGGGAGAGAGGTACATGGTTAGGAGAGTGGACATTGAACATCTCATAGTCCAAGGATACCTGGAAGAAGTTTGACGGAGAGACATCTACCAGTGCGCTTCATATCTTCTACATGTTGAGTCATTTTTAACGCTCTCGTCCAGATGCCAGTGATCTCGACCAGCAACGCCGAGCAAAGTCCAAGGGTGCGGATCCCTTCACTGTATATTCGGCATTAATTCAGAGGTTTGGACTCGAATGTCAACGCGACTCCAATCTGGGTTACCGGCACTCTGAAATAAGTACGAGGACCGACGCGCCGCTACCGGTTTCCTAGCGGATTATAAATATACACTATCCAAGTACAATAAAATACATCCGTATGTAGATTACTCAAGGACATGCCGTGACCTTGCCCTCCCCAATATGGCCGCAATGACACCTTGTACATCACCAACCTGTAAGTGAGCTTCAATAAGATCGCCCACGTCCACCCCTAGTTCCTCCAGCCCTTCCGTCTGCACCGCTGCCAACCTTCCTGTGTCTGGCGCGAATATCAATGTAATCGTTACGCGGTGCGCGGGTTCACCTTCCACTAGCGGGTCGATACCATAAGTATATCTCAACTCATTTTCGGATGCTGCGTAGGACTCTTGCAGGTCCACCATTGACCGATGCAGCTTCGTCGACGCCGTGTACCTTTGTATTTTTTTATTCAGTTCCACATTACACAGCTATATTCCGTAACACGTACCATGAATACAACGGCGCGAGTCTCGCATCGTCCTGATCCACCCTCGCCATCTTCACCGCCTTTTCCACTTCCGCGCGCTCAGCCCTGAGACCCTCCAAATCAAGTACACCACGCTTCACTTGCTCTTTGACAGCCTGCACCTGCGCGTTCACAGCATCGAGTTCGTCGTTCAGCGCCTGCATCTCCTCCACTTGATCCATGAGCTTCTGATCTGCGAGCGGGATCGTCAGTCGCGGGTGCGGATGGGTTTTGCGCAGTCGGGTGAGTGAAAGACGCTTGTCGAGGATTTGCTGTGCAAGCGCGGATGCCTCTGACGCCGTGGACTTTATTTTATTATAGTCTACGATCATCTGTTAGTAACATTTTAAAGAAAGAAAGAAAAAAGACCCACCGTCCTCAACGAGGGGTCCAAGTGTGCGAATATCTTCCTGCCTCTCCGCCAGGCTCGATTTGGCGACCTTGAGCCTCTCCTTTTTTTGAGCATTGCTCGATAGTAGTTCTTTGTTGTCTTCTGCCGTCACTATCGGTGCATCATCTATATCGCTCACGATGGATTTGACGTATCGGTCTTTTGCGTTCTGCTCCAAGTACTGGAATTTTAGTTTTCGAAGGAAAGACTAGTAGTGACACGGTTTAGTCATCCTATTGGTAGCATTCAATTGACAAGACACATACGATTTGGGCAGATACGTCGGCAGTGACGATAGCAGGGTCCCTGACACCCTCTAGCTCCTGGGTGTCGTCAGATTCGGGATCGAGTTTCCAGGACTGAAAGTCAGGGACGTTGCGCAAGAGTTGTAGGTTGGATTTTTCAAGAGTTGACTTGAAAGTTTCTGCAGACTTGAGAAGCTGTTCCTGTTGTGGTGATCCAAAGGACGACGACCGCCGTTGAGTAGCCATGGGGTGGTTGGTTCAAGACGCGTTGGGATCACGTGCAGAGCCATGACCGCGTTGATTAGCATACCCAGTGACGTAATACGAATTTCATTTTTCTCTTTCATCATGGGCAGAAAAAACCAGGGCGCTTCTTCGAATAGAGGCAGTAAACGAGGTCGTGGGTCGAGCAGAGGTGTATTCAAGGGTGCCGCATTCAAGCGGCGCGAACGAGATCACGGAGATGTTGACGAACGACCGGATAGCGCGGTAGACGTTGTCAGTGACGAGGGTTCGGGAAGCGATGAAGACAAGGATGATGATGTACGGATAGAGGTGCCTGTTGCGATGTGGGTGAGCTCTTTGTGCTGTACACTCATCTCGACCGGTCTCATGGGTGCGCAGGACTTTGATCACTGCGATCCACGGCGATGCTCTGGTAAAAAACTTGCCCGCTTGGGTCTAATCAAGGAGCTGAAGGTTGGATCTCGGTTCAGAGGAATTGTCGTTTCGTTAGTCCCACACCATAAGCTCATCCTTTGTGCTGCTGATTATTTGGTACCAGACCAAAGGGAAAACAGGTCATCAGCCCTTCGGATCGTGAGATAGTACTGAACGGAGGACTTGCTGTGGTCGAGTGCTCGTGGGCACGGCTCGATGATGTTCCGTTTGGAAAGATCGCTAGTCCTCATGAACGTCTGCGTGAGTACCTCTTACATTTTAACTGCGAAGTGGCATTTATTTAGTCGGCCCAGTGCCATATCTTTTGGCTACAAATCCTACCAACTACGGAAAACCCTGGCGGTTGAACTGTGTCGAGGCGTTAGCTGCAGCGTTTTATATCACGGGGTTTGATGCGTATGCGGAGAAGTTGCTCAGCGGTTTTGGGTGGGGTGGTTCGTTCTACCACGTCAATCGGTATCGTCGTGTCTTTGTTTTCTTTGAAAATGTAATCTGAAGTATCTCTAGAACTTTTTTGGAACGTTACAAGACGTGTACCTCGGCAGACGAAGTTGCCGCGATGCAGGATAGGATTATGGATGATCTTGAGAAAAATTGGACAGAGTCCCGACGTCAGAAAGGTTGTTCATTACGTTCTCTTTTACCCTGATTCGTTGACAGATTCGTTTATAGAGGAACAGGGTGATGAGGGCGAGGACCTTTTAGTCGCGAATCCTAATCATCAACACTTTGAAGATGACGGTGATTCGTTGCCCTTGGACTCTGACGAAGACGAAGCTGGTGGTGACGGGGCATGATCTGCTGAAGAATTATGTATTTAATGACGAAAGCCTTGTACAGTGAGAACTATTATGGAGCGCGATCGAAATATATCTTTATGTCCGTATGGTCGAGAGAAATCCCTCTTAGCTCAGTGGTAGAGCGCGTCACTTGTATAGTCCTAGTACATGACGAGGTCAGTCGTTCAAGTCGGCTAGGGGGAAATTGAACTTTTTCCTTCTCTCGTGATCCCGCTGGAGATATGAGACGAACAAGAGACGAGGTCAGAGGTTGAAGGGAAATGTTACCTTTAGCTTTTTTTGTCAGAGATATCTATGCGTGTGGGAATCCAAAATAAATCCATGGAATCCAATGAATCACACCTACATAGATGATATTATAAGGCTGGATTAAGTAGGACTAAATCAACACCTAATCATCACAACATCACTCGCAGAGTCAGGAGAGCTGTCGGCAGAGAGTACTTGATCTACGTATGTATCCTTTTCGGGTCTCGAGGCTTGCCTGTACCGCACAGGGTCTGTGGCAGGAATCTTTGTATGTATGTACATCGACCCAATGATTTGTTTCCACGGCATTCATACATGCCTGAAAGACTCGGAACTGTGATTCTTTGCCCCTCAAGGCCGGATTGACCTCGTGCTTATAGGATTCTGAATCAGCCAGCATTACTGCCCAGAACGAGTTCCACAGGAAAATGTGTGCGTCTAATTCGGCTGAAGAAGCACTGCAGTTGATATTCGGATATGTAGCGACTTGCAATTTGAATGGGTGCCTGGGAGTGCGAACTTGAAGCGATTTTGAGCGCGAGCGTTGAGGCGTGTGAGGGGGTGGCTGAAGACTTATTACATACTTGGCGTTGAACTGCATCGTATCAAATCCAATTTCATGTTCCTTGATCCACCATTAATACTGTTGCCACTGACAGCTTCTATGCGAAATCTGTCCCGAAATATTGAATGGTGGCTTTGGGACTGAAGGTTTCCTTGGCCAGCGAATGAATTCCTTGTAGCGATATATGATATGTACAAGTAGTTAGTACAAACAATAGGTTATACCTGTGTCGTGGAGAAGAGTATCAAGAGTGATGAGGATACCAAGGCCGAAGAGGTAACCTACCCCAACAGTGATATGTAGTAACAATCCACCCACGGCGCCCTTTTTAGTTGCACGGCTGAGAGAGCCCGACGTGTCTGTTGTAGCGCGGCAAAAAACGGCGGCCACTAGTAGCGGATAGCAGGAAGGGGCTCAGCACGAATGGTGGACAGGTCGACAGCAGAGTCGATTGCGTCGTCGATCTCGCCAATGAGGGTGCTGTTGTGCAAGAATGAGTGAGAGAAGGAAGAACGCGTAGAAAACGGACACCATGTCTCCTTTGACGAGGTAGAGACCGAGAGGAATCTCCTCGACGCCCTGATCGGTGCTGTAGAGGCGTTCCTTGGAGTCAGCAAGGACGACGTTGGACTTTTGGTCGTAGCCTGCGAGTGTGCCGACGATGGCACGGCCGTCTTGGAGGACGAGGAGGACGCGACCTAGATGGGAGTGAGTTAGACATAAGAGAAAGAGGAAAGGAGCTTGCGGTCGACATAGCCCTGGAGACTTGACATGGTCAGGAGAGGGAGTCCGGGGTCTCGGCCGGCGCGATCAATATTTCTTGACGTCTCCTTGCTTTGGACCACGACCATGAAGCCCGAGATCCCTCCGCCCGTCGCCTCTTCTCCGTCAAAACAAAAGCTGACCGCCAGCACAATCATTCCAATCTGGATTGTCCTGTCGTCCAGCGTGATCATCTACAACAACTACCTCTACAATTCTCTTTCCTTCCGTTACCCTGTCTTCACCGTAACATGGCACCTCACCTTTGCTGCCATCGGCACACGCGTTCTGCAGCGCACAACCCGTCTCCTCGACGCCACACGCGACGTACACATGGACAGATCTCTCTTCATCACCCGCATCCTTCCCATCGGTGTCCTCTTCTCAGGAAGCCTGGTTCTCAGCAACACTGCGTACCTCTATCTCAGCGTGTCATACATTCAAATGCTCAAAGTATGTCCTGCTGACTTGTCACGTTCATCATCGCTTACTCGGCACAGGCATTCGTACCCGTCGCGATCCTTCTCATATCATGGACAGCCCGCATCCAGGAACCAAGCCGCAAACTCCTCCTGATAGTCCTCATGATCTCCGGTGGCGTCGCACTCGCCTCCCACGGCGAGCTCCACTTTCACCTTGGCGGTTTCCTCGTCCAAGCCGGTGCTGTCGTCGTGCGTCTGCATTTTTCCGTACCTAACCAATCTAACAACTATACAGTTTGAAGCCTCGCGGCTCGTACTCATCCAAATAATCCTCCACAACCTCAAAATGGACCCCCTCGTCTCGCTGCACTACTACGCCCCCGTTTGCGCCGCAATCAATCTCTGCATTATCCCTTTCACTGAAGGTACGTCCGTCCCACGCGGCGCCACTAGCCAACCCCTGTCCAATACTATTAACTCACCTTGATCCTCGTGTCCCAGGCCTCGAGCCCTTCCGCGCCCTCCCCACCCTCGGCCCCTTCATCCTCCTCTCCAACGCCCTCGTCGCCTTTCTCCTCAACGTCGCAGCCGTCTTCCTCGTCGGCGTAGGCAGCGGCCTCGTCCTCACCCTCGCCGGCGTGTTCAAGGTCCGTCAACACCCTCCCTCCCTTCTCTACTGACCCTCACCCGCCCACAGGACATCCTCCTAATAACAGGCTCCGTTGCCCTCTTCGGGAGCCCCATCACCCCGCTCCAGGTCTTTGGCTACTCCATCGCCCTCGGTGGGCTCGTCTTGTTCAAGACTTCCAGCGGAAAATAGGCCTCTATAGACTCTCACCGGACTTTTTTTACTCTACCCATGTCGCTGTATACCTAATACCTCCACACATCACATAGAGCATGCACATAGTTATTTCCTTGCTGTCTTGTAAAGAGTTTTCTAGTTGTATATAGGTAACATCTAGGCCGTTGTCAATTGTGACGTTGAGAGAGGGGATCTATGATGGAACTTTCTTTGCGTACCTGCAAACACAACCTGGGAGGGCAGTGTAACTATAAGTGTGGACCTCCCATGAAAAATTTAATTAATTAATGTGAGAGGGACAAAACTCGTCGCAGACAGGCAAGAATAATGAAAATGAAGGAAGCATTCCGAGATGGGATCGTGTTTCCTCTGAGAGAGGTAAAATTCCAAATGTTTCGGATGAAGGCTCATTACCCAGCTATGAGACCGACAATCACTGGCAGGTAGAAATGCTTGAGATGTTTGATCCCGAAGCCATGTGAGATGATTCAGAGTCCAGATATCATATGAGCTAGAATACTGTTTTCCTGTATGTGCCAACTTGATATAAAATACCGGCAATCCGAGTCACCGGGCACATCCGCACTAAGCCACACCGACGTCATATAGACAATTTTCGCTTTACTTGGACTTACTATTACCAACTCCGTAGCACTGCTTTTAGGTCTACCATGGGCCCTGACTGCAACTGAACTCACATCTCACGTATTTTTGTATGCGACGTTCAACACATCCCACTCGCCCATTCTCACTATAAATTTCCGACTCCTCATCATCCTTGCTGCACCACATTGATGCGCTAAAAGGCGCAGAAAACTATGCAGTATGGAATGATAGACATTTTAATGGATTTAGATCTATGTCAACGGCACCATCATGTTCCCAACTGACAAAACAAAGGTTGATGAATGGCAGGCTGGGAAGTCAAAGGACCGGAAAGCCCTTTCAGCGATTTGGCTGCATTTTGGAGATAGCCCTCTGGTGTATATTGCAGGGGCAACAACATCAAAGGAAGCTTGGGAAGCTCTCAAAGTGATGTACAAGGCACATGGTGTAATGAGCATCGTTATGGTGTGCAGAAAGCTGTTTTTTGCGCAATGCAAAGATGACAGAAATATTGAGGAACATATCTGAATGCTCAAGAGGTTTGTTGAAGAGTTATCTGCCCTGGAATTGAAGATAAGCAACAAGGAATTCAGTATCACACTACTCACCTCATTGCCAGACACTTGGGATCCTTTCATCTCATCCATCAATTCAGCCAGCTTGAAAGAGAGCAGCAAACTGATTGCACAAATACTTAAGAAAGATGAATTTGCTCATGCAGTGGTGACACAGCGCTTGCAGCAAATACAATCTGGATGTCACCTGTTTTGAGTGTAATGAGAAGGGGCATATTGCGAATAAATGCCTAAAACAAAAGAAGGGAGGAGGAAATTCGAATTTCAAAGAAAAGAAGTGGAAACTATGAGGACAAGGAAAACCTACAAAAAATGTTGAGGATATGTCATGTGTCACACTTTGTATGTCCCTGGCCCCCTCTTCACCATGCTTGCTGCAAATACTTGTGCTGCCAGACAGTCTGTTATAAGCCAGGATCTTATCTGGCACCTCAATGAGGAGGCAAATAGCACAGAAATTGAAACCAATATTAATTGCCAACATGAGGCAATGGTAGCAGCACATGCTAAGGCTCAGAGTGACACCAAAGGGGATAAAGGCAAGTCTTGTGAGAGGAACACTTGTCCATTCAAGCACTCAACTAACTGGCCCAAAAGGGCACAATGTTTAAGCTGGTTGGACATGATGACTGGTCTTATATAAGCTGCAGTAGTGTCCTTTGACATCAGTCCCCTTTCTAGAGATGGACGACTTGGCTATCTTTTTTATTAGTAGGAAAGAATGGCTCATAAGAATCTGAACTAATTCAGAGAAGGTTGTAGCATTACATAGTTACCTTTCAGGCAGAGCCCGTAAGCTACTGTCAATTTCCTTCCTTCAATGCACAGTATCGAAGATACTATCACATGATCAGGCCAGCTACCTCTAATTACATGACTTCATATAAAGTGCATTTTAGAGGAAATGAAATAGCAGATTGGTTATATGTGATGAGATCTGTTGATGTGTCATCAGAATAATTTAATTCAGAAATAAGTGAGCATAGCCAAATGATTTTACAAGTAGCATGGCGCGGTGTTATATATTCTGCTTCTATACTTAGAAGTGCAATGGTAGGTTGTTTTTTAAAACTTTAAGTGGCTGGTCCTCCAAAAATGATGGTGACATATTCAAATAGAAAGCATTGGTCATTGAGATGACTTCCTTAATCAGCATCTGAGAATACATGTAGAGTTTTATCTTCTTCAAATTTTGAGTTATCATATATGATGCCAAAGTCAAGTGTATTTTTGAGGTAGTGGAATATATGTTTGGTTGCTGTCTAATGTTTACAGCTGTATGCATATTTGTTGTCAGTAGATCAAATATTTGTAGTTACAAATAATTATGAACTTAGTAAAAATCTTGCTTCCAATGCCGTCCCTTCCTGTCAACCATTACTCTTGTTGCTCAGTCTCCCTCCATTATGTCAGGCCATGGTAGCTCACAGTGGGGCACACAGTGGGGCACAGTCTGAGGCCGTGATAGAGGCAAAAAGAAGACACCAATACTCATTCCAACATTCAGCCTTGATAATGGGCTTGATCCATTATCCAACCTTAACACCCCTAATACACAATTTAAAGAGCCTCAAAATGAATCAGACCTGACTATACTGAGTGATGACTAGCTTCCTGAACGACCTAGAGATGTCCAACTCGACACAACATCTGCACCAAAGAAGCTGAGTTTGAACATAGTCAGAAGTTCTGGCCATAGGTACCTTGCCATTTACTTCTCTGGATAGATATACTGATGTTTCTTGTATAGAAGAGAAGGATGAGGCAGCAAAACTTACATACCACATCAAGATTGCCAACTTTTCTGAGCAAGGAAAAATACCAGCAAAACGCATGAACAGAGCTCAAATTCTCAAACACCCTCATTCTGTGACCTTTTTAGACTTACACTGGCAATAGTGGCTGAAGTCCTCGATGGCGTAATCCTCATTACTCACTTGTATATCAATTTTGAAGTCTTGTTCATGATACCATGCAAGGTTTCCAATCCTTGCCCACTCACATTGTTGGAAGACTACAAGACATTGATTGAGAGTGCTCTTGCATTGAAGGATCCTTCAGTGTCATTGTTTATATATCCATTGAAGGTCTGTCCTGCCATTGACTTTCAAGTTTAATCTGACTAAGTATGCATATAGCCATCTAAGAAGCAAAAACAAGCACATGAAAAGGAAAATCACAAGGCAGTACAGCAAGGCGAAGAAGTGACCGAAAGTAAAGCATTATGTCGAAGCAGCCCAATTGTCCATAGCATCTTTTAAAGTAGCAATCTCACCATACTTGAAACTCATCTCAAGAAGCTCGGCTTTTGTGATATGCTTGAAAGTTCTAGCTTGCTGGTATCTGTTCTCCTTGAGTTTGTCGAGAATGGCATCATTAAGGTCATACAGTTGACAAAAGTCCTTGATCTTGAGATCTAGGCTCAGCTATATTTGTGACATAAGTTTTTTAGACTCGGTCTGTACTAGGCCAGAGCCTGATGTGGGTGGATTGGCATGAGAGTCACCACCAGGCATATGAAGGTGAATAACAGGCATTGAAGTAGAGGCATGTGCAGCTTTCATAGATTGGAGGCGGCACTGAAGTAATGGTGAGCCATTCAAGGATGCAGAGGAAGTGTTTATATCAAAGAGATGGTGGTTTGGAGGTTTTTTAACAGTTGCAAGATTGTCATCATATTTGAGCTATGTATACCATGTTCAATCAATGCCAAACTAAGAAAGTAAAGCACGCACCAAAGCCTGAGCCCATACTCAAAAGTGTTCATGGCAAAGAGAGAAATGTTCTGGGTCTCTGCTGTTCAATAGCAATGATCTATCTGGTACACTGCATTGCTAGTGCTTGCACAACATTCTTACTTTCTCAATGATTTCATTCTCATGACCGGACTATTGATAAGATCAGTGGAAGACAACAATTAAAGGGCACGTTACAAACTTTTGACTTTTTTTTCCTCTTTGCCTTTTTCCTTTTCTTTTTTCTCTTTTTTCCACCATCGCTATCACTATCCGATGAATCTGAGCTACTGCTACTGCTACTGCTATTGCTATTAACTTTTATTCAGTCTGAATGCTTCTGTATTCGTTGTTGTACCTTCTGTAACTACTTGTCTCAGTAACCTGCATATATAAAATACCCTTCTGCATAATCAGCTGTAATGATATCTATAGCTGAAAGCATGTCAAACATAATTTTGACACTCCGAGTTGTCAAGAAGATATCACAGTTCCTTTAAATGATCCTTTGATCTTTGAGAATGCTTCTTCGATGAGATTGAGATCCGAAGAGTAAGGAGGCAAAAATTCTAGTCAAACTCCTGTGAACATCGTAAGAATCACTTTGATTTGAAAGCAGATGGGATCAATCATACCATGGTCTTCAATAAGCTCACAGATGCCTTCACCATGATGAATTCTCACATTGTCTATCACTAATACACTTAGCTTGCCTGAAAAGGATGAACAGAGTGGCAACTATTGTTTTATCAGTTCGACAAACCATTGAAAAAATGAATATACTCATCATATTGTCTGCAAGAAAGCTGTGAAAGGATTCTGTTGTCATGGAACCCTCAACAACAACATTTGACACTATCCCATTAATAGTAAGAAGGCCTGTAGCAGACAAATGAGAATCACAAATAAAAACTTGCTTTCTTGTGGCTCTATGTCTCTTTCTAGCCTTTCCACGCCGGCGCCCTGGAGTTTTGTCGTTCTTGGATGTCTCATCAATAACCACCCCAAAAAAAAAGTTTATAAAATAAAAGTAGTGATTATGATTTAAATAGAAATCTGATTTTGTGGATACTGAGCAAGATTGTAGATAAATGCGGATTGCTTCTCCTCGCTCCTCTCAGTTACAATGCATTTGAGCTTCTTGAGTGGATAGCTGGCATGGGCAAGTTCACAAATGATGGTTGTAAAATAGACAGAAATGAATTGGTTTTCATAAAAGAGATCCACGAGTTCATCCACAAACCAATCAGGGTGGTGACGGACCAAACGAAGCAGATAATTGATGTCATCAAAGGCAAGAAGTCAAGGTCGGCCATGGATTTCATGAGTGTGTTGTACAATATCACCTGTTTACCTCTAGAGACTCAGAATGTGATAAAAAGTCCTTTCAAAGAAATCAACACAGTCAAGAATGTCATCTAAAGGAATGAGTTCGTGTTCATAAAGGTTTATAGCGGCTAATTTCAAGTTGCGGCTGATTCTACGGTATGGCATGGCAGCTAAGGAGCAAAATTTGATAAAGTTCACAAATTCTGAAACATCAATGTTTGTTTATTTACTGACAACAAATATGCATACAGCTGTAAGACTAGAGTGCAACAAGAATAGATTGAAACGCTGTATTGCAAATGAAATATTAGGCTTTGTAGATAAAGCTGCTCAAAGAAGCATCTTTATAGCTGTAGAATATTGTCATTAGATGTTGTTATAGTAAAGATCATTGTTAGTAAGTTTGCAAAGTTTGATGTTTGGATCTAAGAGTGTATGAATAGAGTGCACATGTTCAGGCTCCATACATATGAGAATCTTTTCAAGATAGAGGTGCTGTAATAGTTTGATAATGCTGTTGTTGGAATAGGTGATCATGAGGCTAACAATGTGTTAAGCTTTGCTCAAGTCTGTGATTTCAAAAGTAGATCTAATTTCTTGTTTGACAGTTTTGATAACATTGTCAATGTGAGTAAAAATTGACATTTTACATAAACAGTTACAATGGTAAATGAATTTTCATTTTCATATATATAAATGCATTGATTAGAAATGAGTTATGTGAAGTTGAGTTTCTTGAATAACACATTGAGAACCTTGTTCTATTTGCATTCTATCTGTCTAAAGCCATAAATGGTCTTGAGTAACTTCAGAACTTGTTCAATGCTATAATTAAATTCAAGAGATTGCATAAGGTAGATATTCTCTCAAAAATGTGTATTTACGTATATACTTATAATGTTGACAGTGTGAAACTTGAGTCTATGTATAGCAGCAAGTCTAATGAGAAGTTGAAAAGTATTCAAGAATATAATAAGTGTATAGGTTTATAAATAGTTCACTTTTAACACTTGAGTGAATTTATAGGCAACAAGGCATGACTTAGCCTTAACTAAATTTCCTTCTCCATTTGTCTTTATTTTCTATACAAATTCATAGATGTTGAGTTTTTTGAGTTGATTAAGTTCTGCTTACATAGACTTTTTTCATATATCATATAGAATTTTATCTATATTTAATGGTTCATCATGCTTGACATTAAGAAGTGCAATGTCAAAAATGTCTTCTGCAACAATAACATCTGTCTTTTCCTCTGTGTTAAATATAGCTTTTAATTGCCATACTGCTAGATTGTTCATTACTTGGTAGTTGAATAGTGGTGTAGCAGCTATGCATGTTGATTTAAGATGAGGAATGATAAAAAGCTTTGTGGTTTTTGGTTTTACATTGTCAAGAGTTGATATGGCAGGATCAACAGATAAAGTTGAAGTTGCAAGTGATTTTTAACTCTTTGCTGGCTTGCTAATAGTAGACTTCTTCCTTTTAAGCTGAACAGAGTCAAAAACTTTAATGTGTTTGAATGTGTTTATTATCTTACATGTGAAAATAACATTTTGTTAAGTTGAAACTTTGCGCGTTTTTGAGTTGTAGTAACACTACATGCATAATTTATCAAATAGTCTAACAAAGATGGATTTCTGTGATTTTAGCTTCAATTTTTAAATATTCATGCCTTTGTGAAGTACTTAGTAAGTAATGCCTCACTTTTGAAGTTGTGAAACATCAGGCTTCTTGCCTGTCTAGACTTTTTCTGGAGTCTTGTTTTTTAATGCATATGTAAGAAATTGATTCTTTAAATATGCAGCAAGGGGGCGGTGTGGCTCAGCTGGCACCACGTACGTCTCTTGGCGCGTAGTTCTCTCATGCTATCTCACAGGAGCGGAGCTGGAGGTTCAAACCTGGGTGGGGTCAATTGTACTCTGCTTAGTAAGGTGCCTCATGTAAGACTCGTCGAGATCGTGGGTACAGGCCACTGTATGCTGATACCGACAGTAGGCCAAGTCGTAACGTTCTACTTGGGGTGATATGCCACCGAGTGGGAATGTGAGGCGCCAGACCGGACCACATTAGACACCGGTACCGAGGTTATTCAACGCCGCCAAAACCACCAGCCCACGTGTAAACCGGTGGGAGGTACAGACCAGTTCGGCTGCTGAACCGACTATGGATTACTAACGAAGCACGTGCCAATGACATCAATCAATCACCACTCTCCCTATCAGACAAAATGGACCAATGGGCCGTAACTGGAGTCTGGGAAAATAGGGAGGAATGACGTATGAACATGTGAAACCAACGTGACCGCAAGTACCGGCTCTTAAACCGGGAAACAGCATGTGTGGAAGAACCGATTTCCGCTACACTGAGAAGTACTGAGCTGGTGGGGTGCCGAGTGATCTGGCATGAGGCCGTTGGCTGGGCCGAGTTTACGGCTTGGCAAGGCCGACTTGCTTAAAGTCATACACATTGGGCGATTAGTCCAGGCATTCCGGGGGTGGGTGGGCTTAGTATTTGTGGGGCTCACCAGATACATACCAGCCGGTTATGAATTGATGAGGTAACACGGGTGAAATCAGGGATGGGTCGAAAAAGGTAGATAACATATAGGGTTAAGGTTATAGCAACCACACGACCATTACATATACTACGGCGCCCCTTAGACTACAATCCATGTATATGGTGCTTGAAATAAATCCTCTCCAGGGGTCTCAAACAGAAAAAAGTATGCAGCATACAAAACAGCTTCAGGTCATAAGAATTTTAGAAAATTATGCTGAATCATTATAGTCTATGTGTGTTCTATGAGTGTATGGTTGATTTGTTTCGTGATGCTGTTTTCTTTAAAGAAATAAGGCCCTGTTCTGCAACCGAAGTTAGTAGGATTAATTAACAAAAAATCAATTAACACACAACAGTGCTAAACAGTACCTAATGTTAATCCGTGAGAAACATATTAACGCAAGTTATGGAAGCTTTTATCACAGATTGTCACATCTCTGATCTTATCATCGCACTTGCCAATCTCAACCAAATCTCAACATACTTGTAAATCTAT
>JAGGAX010025043.1:38884-59611 GCA_017657335.1 Termitomyces titanicus | reverse complement strand
GTCTAGTATTAGTTGCCTTGGCGAGTCATATGACAGGATTCTTACTCATCATCGATTATTGTTAGTCATACTCCTTTACATACCGTGGACCATTGAGTCATATAGTGTTAGTCATTCGTTACCAGCGATGTAGTATATAAGGCGGTCTGCAGGATAGAATATCCTCAGACCGAACAATAGCAGTGTTCTCCAGTCCTATCCACTGAACCGACTGTACACTCACCTAGTGTCGCGCTCGCCTCCTTGCTTGTCTCCTCTCTCGCCCTCTGCCTCTTGCCCGCTTCCTGCCCGCCTTGTGCTCGCTCGTCGCTCTTGGGCTTGGTTGTAGGCTCCTCGTTGTGTGAGTATTCCACAGGTCGACGTTGCCCTTACAGTCGGCTATGTAAGGTGTTTGGAAGTACTCACTGGTCACAAACTTGACGAAGCTGTATGAGCAGGTTCATCATCTGTTTATACTCTGCAAACCTGTTAAATCCTCATGGTACTCAGACATAAAATGCAACTGACTAGCACCCTGGATCTTCCCAGTTTCCATCTTGTTCTCCACTCGACTTAACACCTCTTTTGCACCCTGCCCAGCAATCTCATGTTCCAACTTGATAGTTTCGCCCCTCTCAACAAAAATCTTTTGAAGATCCGTGGCAGACAACTTAGTCAGGAGTTTGTATGTCCACCATCGTTGCGTTTCTGTTAAAGGAATGAACACCGTCAGCTCTTCTCTCGGCGGAACGTCGTCCCCAACCACAACAGCCTTAGTGCGACAAAGCATGATTGTCGAGACGAACTTCTTGGCCGCGTTTGGGAAGGGTAAAGCATAAGAACTGCGTTGGATATCGAAGGACACATTGAAAGTGATTGTGTGGCATCTGTAAAGACAGCCGGGAGAAGCCAGTGAAATAGAGCCCACAGTTCGCCGAGGTTATTTTGGACCGGGGTTCCTGTTAGAACTATAGGATAATCAACAACCAGCATATCATATGAAGGTGAATGCCTTGCTCACGAAGTCTATACAAGCTACCCAACCCTTGAACCTTCTGCGAAATCACCGTATCTGAGTTCTTAATCTTGTGTCCCTCGTCAAGGACGCAGTATGTCCAGCGGTTACTCTTGAACCATTGGTCTTCGGCGACGTAGTTCTTGTAGGTTGTAAGCACAATATCAAAATTACGGTCACTACGCATGCTGTGCTTAAGACGTTGTCAATCGTTATTTGGGCCGTGAAAGCGGATTACACATATGGAAAGGATCCATCGAGCCGCTTCCTGGAGTGCAATGGGTAAATACCATCCCATAGGTTCAAAGATGACACGTACTGCCTCCCAAGACGAAAGAACTGACAAGGGGCATATGACAAGGTGGGGGTCATGAGGACCTGAGGAGACAGTGACATGAGGAAAAGATGACAAAACCTTCTGGTGAGTGCATACCAGGAACTTTTTCCTTGATATATGCGAACAGTGACAATGTCTAGATATCAAAATGTTAGCATTGCAAAGGGGAGTATGTTTATCAACAAACCTGAAGAGTCTTCCCCAAACCCATCCTTCACGAGATTAGCTCTGCGCCAGTGGTAAGTACGTATGTAGAATGGTACGTACTCATCTCCGAGGATACAGTTCATTCCTTTTCCGTGCTCATTAGCAGAATTAGTTTCTCTCAAGACAGAATAACGCACCATTTTGATACATATACACCAAAAATGAAAGCCCTTCACGCTACCATGACGTTAAAGAGTTAATTAGACACCCATGCCTCAACGCCAAACACAAAAAACACCAACCTGGTAATCCTTCATCTCCCCACCCTTGATGAGCTTCGGTTGCATATTGAGGCGGTGCATCGGCTTGAAAGAAATCGCGTCGTTAAGGGCTCGTTCCATCTCCTTCTGCAAATTCTCAAAAAATGTGCTGGTGGACGGCAATAAAGGTTGTATCACATCCCTATGACAATATATCCAATTTTTCCTAGCTTCATCGCGTAAATCGCGCCTCTTATTGGTAGTTTTGGTTTGCTAAAGTGAAAAACTTGTCTATAGCGACGAAAATTAGGTTTTAGGATGTCAAGTCACTCACTGCCTTTTTATCCTCTATTTTTATTCGTTTTACAGCGGTTTCCTGAGATAGATTCCGCAAGGCAGACGTAGACAACGTCCGTTTACGCGTTGTCTGAGTCGATACTGTCGTTGGATATGACTGACGTGGTCGTAGAGAGCGTCATGGGGCAAACTCGTTGATTTGAGCGGCCCCTGTTGATGAAGTCGACGTGTAGAAATTAACGGGACTGGCAGTGGATAATAGGTCGAGCTCATCATGGTCCTCGGTGTCCGCCATCACTGCTGGTGCTGGAAAATGTTTCCATTCGAAATAGTGTAAAAGAAACCTGTTATGCCATTTCTTTTGCACATTTTTCTGTTGTAAAAAGACTTTGAACAAAGGAAGATGCCTTTTTCTATTGTAAAAAGTTAACAAAGAAGTGACATAACAGGTTTCTTTTACACTTTTTCCAATGGAAAAAGCTTCCAGTGCCAGCAGTGCATAGTGTTCATGGAGACGATCAAAACTGTCACTGGTCACTGGATTTAGCACTTATTAGCTGAGGGCAAGACAATTGGTGTTGTTATGTCCACGTGACTACGTTTCGACAATCGACTCTGGTCAGGATCGGAATTCGGGAATGCTGCTAGCCTGCTTCTCTCTTCCTCCACGACATATCACACATCCTCGTCACCTTTTACCTTTGAGTCTCATACAAGACTTTATTAGAAGTGAAATTCAACTATTCCTTGCCCATTCAAACACACTTTCCTCTAACATCGGTAAAACCAACCTTAGTCTGTATTATTTCACTCGTGGTATTGAAGTATTTTCTAACAAAGCAATCGCGCTCGTTACCCTGCAAGATGTCTGATCCCATGAGAGTCTGATTTATAACATATGAAGTGCGCGGCTTGTGAGTTGAGAAGTAAAACTATTGTGATAATGCTACGCATGGTGCCTGCCAATAAATCAGAAACCTATCACGCTGGCACTATTGACACGAGGTAGGAACAGTTGGTTACCTGTGTTCCAACACGTCCCAATCATCCAACGTTCTTTGAACTGAAGTCCCGTTCTGTAGGTCAACGTGAGCTGCTCGAAAAAGCTCTAGCGACTCCTCTTCTTAGGTCACGCGAGGCAGAAAAGATGTACTTGGATGGAACGTTTGTTGCTAATAGTTACATTGGCTCGGTGTGCTTATCTCCGCCTTTGGAATTGGTGTCATTAAACAAAAAGCCTGGCCCGACCAACGACTTCTCAAATTTGCTTCCATATTTTATGGAAGCTGTTGTGTTGCATGGGTTTGCCTCCTTCGGACTCAGAAGTCGACGACAATTCTGTGATTTGTTATCGCAATGACTTCTTTCGTTTGACAGGATGATCGCTTTTTAGTTCGAACGTTCCTTTTTCCATATGGTCTGTTTCTATCAATCTGGGTATTAGAGGATCCATTTAATAGGACGTCGAATATCGGGTATTCTTCCTATATACTCCACAATGCGATTTGACGCTCTGCTATCGCTCACCGTTGCCTCTCTGGCTGTTTTTGTAGGTATCATCTTGTCTGCTCTGTGATAAAGTTCGCTGACTCAAACAATTGAAAGGCATCTCCTGCATCCGCCGTTGTTCAAGGCGCAGTGTTCAACCGGTTTGTTTCTATCTGGCTTGAAAACACAGATTATACCAAAGCCGCTGCTGACAGTACGTCGTACACATGTATACGATGGCTATAGAAAGCTCATTCATGCTCTGTAGCCAATTTCAAAGCTCTCGCTGCACAAGGGCTAACCCTCACTAATTTCTATGCATTAAGCCATCCTTCTGAGCCTAATTATGTTGCGGTAAGTCACCTTCATTCACAGGGAGAAGTTCTGACTTAAATTGACGTCAGTCTGTTGGCGGAGACTACTTCGGGCTCAACAATGACAACACCATCAACGTCCCGTTAAATGTTTCAACCATCGTTGATCTCCTGGACGACAAAGGCGTCTCTTGGGCGGAATACCAAGAAGACATGCCCTCTACGGGATACACTGGTGCCACATATAATAACCCCAAGACTGGCAGTAGCGACTACGTCCGCAAGCACAAGTAAGTCACATCATCAAACATTCGTCGTGACTCTCAATTAATCAACTTGAAATATGAACAGTCCTCTGGTTTCCTTCACCTCCGTCAACTCGAACTCTACCCGTCTCTCGCATATCAAGAACTTTGTCTCCTTCCAATCGGATCTTGCTGCGAATGCCCTTCCTCAATGGATCTTCATTACTCCAAATATGAGTAAGTGTGGTCCTGATTGTGCTTCGTGATTTCTCACTCACGGCGACCTTCTCAGCCAACGACGGACACGACACCAGCGTCACCACTGCGGGTACTTGGTCGAAGAACTTCCTCACCCCTTTGTTGTCAAATCCCAACTTCAACGACGACAAGACTCTTATCCTACTCAGTAAGCGTTAATATGAAATCTGGGCTTGAGCTATGGACTGAGTATATATCATTACTGACAGCCTTTGACGAAACCGGGTCTAGCTCTATAGCCAACAAGGTTTTCACCATCGTCCTTGGTGGTGCCCTCCCGGCTAACTTGGTTGGTACCACCGACTCCAACTTCTACACTCACTACTCTGCCCTTTCCACCGTTGAGGCAAACTGGAACCTTCACACCTTGGGTCGCTATGACGTCGGCGCCAACGTCCTCGGTTTCGTTGCGAGTGTGACAGGCGACACGATCGCTACCACTACCTCTTCTGTTACCCTTAACGTGAACTACCCCGGCATTTTCAGCTCATCTAAGTGGGCGAAGCAACCCGTCCCTAACACCAATCTGGTCATCAACGGCCGTACAGTGTTGCCTTCAATCGTGTCACAATGGTCGTCGCAGGTTGCATGCACTGTTTACTCAGGACAACTCGTTCCCCCGTCTTCTTCCAATCCTCCTACCTATCCCTCTCGCTGTTAAGTGAGTCGAAGTGTATGGGAAATGGAACTTGGAAAGGAAAGGTACAAGGTGAACTAGTAGATGTCTGCTACAGATAGTTTTTTTTTGATATATTCCTGCATGTACTATATATCGCGGAAGGAATCTTTGGAAAGTTTATTCTCGACCTTCAGCACCTCGAATTTATTTAGTTTCCTGATTGAGGGAGAATCAGAGTGAGTTGATGGGGAAACTAAAAATAAACCATACCAAACCAGCCACGTGCCATCAACCCTAAAGTCAACGTCACCAATTTCTTCCTTCCAAAGTTCCACGTCGCATAGTACAAATTCCGGCTCGTTCTTCGAGCTTGTAAAGGACGAAGTATGCTTTTATCTTATGTGTGAGATCCACTACATCGACCATGGTAGCAGGTTTAATCCTCACTGCCAAAGCGAGCAGCAATATGATCTCACACCAAACTCTGTATTCATTAGCCAACACCCTCGGTGTACTGGCAATGATCACTGCCGTTGGATACCACGTTATTTCTGTGAATGAAAAATACGTCACGGGTGGAGATGTGAGCAAGATAAAAAAGAATTGAGCTAAGTCGTGGGTATTCTCTAAACGTCCTCTCTTGCCTTCAATATTCACTATATTCCATAAGCTATGTCGGAAAGATACCAGTTACTCTGTAATCGAGTAGCTTATATAACAATCAAGTTTCACTGGGATCTCATGAACACTGTGCAGTATCTTACAGGATACCATGATATTGGCATAACAAGACGACACGTGGATTTTGCCCATGTCCGGACATCCATGGACAGGCTTGCACGTGTGTTGTGGTCTACTTCACTTCTGAGGACTATTCGCATGGCTGCGGTTGATCACATTTGTCGAGCTGGGGACACATACAGCTTCTTGGTTCCCGGATCTGTCACGAGATTGTCATGAGGTTACACGTAGGTCTCATTGACTGGTCTGATAAACCTTCTCTAGAGGTTTATGGACGATTGTCCTCACCCCTAGTTCCAGAGTAGGTGGGCCATGTCACACGGTAGTAATGAGCAATGTTCCATTCCCTCACCTGGCATGGAAGGACGATTGACTTGAATTCTCGACTCGAAAAAACCCCCCTGATCTGCATGAAGAGCAAGAAGCTTTTAGCTAAGATTTGGGATCACTCTTTTCCGGTCAATGTTGTAAATTGATCTCAAGATGTCTCCTTCGCTTAACAAACGTAATGTGCTTCATTTATTTATGTTCGAACGTGCGTTCTGTCCATGCGGTCTTCTCGAAGTTCTTCAGTCAACTATGACTTGGCACATATGGACTCGAAATGGCCGTTTTTAAGGGGTCTTGCAGGGAGAAGATATTCAAGTGTCCACTCTTCATCATACTTATCACATAATGCGTTTTGACCCCTTCTTTTCAGTCTTCGCAGCCTCTCTGGTCATCGCTGTTTGTTTTTTCGACTCTTGTCAAGCTATGCAGTTTGTCGCTAACTTGAGAACCCGTGTAGGCCTCCGCTGCACAAGCCATAGTCCAGGGGAAGGTTTCCAACCGAATCATATCCATCTGGCTTGAAAATACAGATCACAGCGATGCCAAGAGTGACCGTACGTTGAATGTCTGTAAACTCCACAAGAGAATGTTTATAGTATTTCATAAATTATAGCCAACCTTGCAGCCCTCACTCAGGAGGGCATACTCCTCAGCAACTACTTTGCCGTGACTCATCCTTCGCAGCCAAATTACATCGCGGTATGTGCTCACTTCAACATCCTTCGATGTCTCCTTCACTTATTTCTCCCTGACTAGTCTGTCGGCGGCGAATACTTTGGAATGGACAGCGACGACACTGTAAACGTTCCTGCAAACGTTTCCACCATTGTCGATCTCTTGGAAGACAAAGGGATCACATGGGGAGAATATCAGGAAGGTATGCCTTCCACAGGGTTTTTGGAAAGTCATCAAAACGCAGCGGGTGCTAATGACTACATGCGCAAGCATAAGTGAGATAATTGAATAGTTGCATGACTATATAGCTGTCAATTGATGTGCACATATCCCTCCAGCCCTCTCATCAGCTTCACTTCCATCAACGCCAATGCTTCTCGCCTTGCAAACATCAAGAACTTTACCCTCTTCCAGCAGGACCTTGCTGCGAATCGCTTGCCTCAGTGGATCTTCATCACCCCGAATATGTGTGAGCTTGTCCCAATGATTTCTTGTACAACAGTGTCTTATTTTAACGCCGGTAGCAAATGATGGACACGACACCGGTGTCACTTTTGCGGGTAACTGGGTGAAGACTTGGCTCACTCCTCTGTTGGCCGACCCCAACTTCAATGACGAAACGACCCTCATACTTCTTAGTAAGCCCCCTTTTCCTAGTAACTAGAGCAAGACTCAATCTATGCCGTCTAGCCTTCGACGAGTGCGGGAGTACCTTAGCCAATCGTGTCTTTGGACTTCTTCTCAGTAATGCTGTTCCGACCAACCTTCACGGAACCACTGACTCCAACTTCTACGACCACTACTCTTCCATCACAACAATTTAGGCAAACTGGAATCTACACACTCTTGGCCGTTGGGATACTGCTGCAAACGTCTTCTCCTTCGTCGCTTCTGTCACTGGAGATGCTCTGCGCACCACCGTTACCGATCTTGTCGGTCTCTCCTTGTCGTATCCTGGCATCTTTAATCTCTTATTCTTGGCAAAGCAACCCGTTCCTAACACAGAAGCGGTTGTTAATGGCAGAACTGTGTTGCCTTCAATTGTTGCACAGTGGGGCTCACAGGTTTTGTGCACCTCTTACAATGGACGGCTCGTCCCGCCTTCACTGTTCTTTGCTCCAGAGACCCCGTCTGGCTGCTAAAGGCATTACCCAATAGTCAAGTCTTGGATTTACGACTGTATCAAAAAGTCATGGTGTTTCATGAATGCATGACATATTTGCAAGGGGTTTTTCAACGTTCATTGGAACTCGGCTAGCATTAGTTGGAATTACATAGGCACAATCGGTTGATGGACAACTACCTCTTTCCAGGCAACATACTTTCGAGGTCACTGTCAACTAAGTATAGGTGACTTTTTAACATACTCCTAGCTACATGGATCAGGAAAGTGTCTCTCGAAGCATCGGCATTCGCCACGCCAGGAATTATTACAAGGTGTTTTCGACTGCTGAGTAGAGGTGGGATGATAAGAGTCCAGGCTGCACGAAGAATGGATTTCAACATCAGTTCGTTGTTGAAAATATCCGAAACAGTACACCTGTCCTTAACAGGATAACTAATCAGACGTTCTGAGTGCGAAGAGCGGAAGAACAAAATACTCCATCTCCATCTTTAGCCAAGATGTAGAATGGATCAAGGATTCCGTACCAAATATAACCTTGCTTGAGCTCTGTAGTATGCAGAGACCGTTTCCAGTCGGGGAAACAGACGTTCGAGATATTTTGGAAACTCGTCCATATCGACGTCGGCAAAATCAAGTGTTGGCTCAAAATACAGAAACTTTATGCCCATATTGCAAGGAAGGGAATCTGGAATGTCGTCCATATTTATTCGATGGTCACAGGTGAGATATAAAGCGGAGAGTTGTGGAGACAGCTCGGCGATGCATTCAAGGACCCTTAAACTTTGCTCGCCTGAGATTTGGACCCCAAGAGTTTTGACAGACGGAATAGTGGGAAGGAGAGTTTTGCACAAAGGCAAGTGTATTACAAGTCCCTGCAGATGGAAATCCTCCAAATTTGTAAAGCGTGGAAGCCATTCCTCAGATGGAAATGAGACGTGGACAGATCCCCGTTTTAAAAATGTCGCCAGGCGAATGGAGCATAGAGTCGATGACCATCGATCGATCATGACATTCCAGCAGTTCTCCCATACGTCCGCAAACTCTCCCTCTCCATCCAAAAAAGTGAGCCAAACATACTCCAGACCCTCACCCATCTCCAAAAGGGCAGAAAGAATCGTTAAGGGACCCCAAGCTTCGTGAGCTTCGAGATAATTTTGGTGTCTGCTGGAGAGGAAGAGAAGGGAGAAGTATCCATGAAGCGCACAGAGAGGCTCTGTATTTCTGGAAGTGCCGCCATTTTTCGAAACAAGGCACGGTTTATGGTCCCACAAACCTGTAAGCAACGCAAGCAAGGGAATGATAGAACCATGTACAGGGCTTCTTCATCTAGGAAAGAATCAAAACACTTATCCCAAAGAATGAGGGTTTCCAGTTGCGGCGCTCTGGACTGCACAATGTGAAGGAACGACCTGGCGTCGTTCGATTTGTTGTTGTGGCCTCGAATTTCTAGGTTTCGAAGGCGATCTGAAAGGATATGTTGAACGAGAGTAACCCCGTTCAAAAGGTAACACAACCCCTGTACTTTGGGAAACGACGGCACGAGGAGTGACAATGCAGATTGGGCGCTTTCTGGCACGGCCCCATATCCTAGTCTGAGAAATTTGATGCGTCGTGCATATAATTGCACACGTTCTAGATGCTCCTTTTGAACATTACCTGTGAGCGCCTGTGTATGGATACAAAGCATTACAATGTGACTTGCGTTTCCCACGTCCAAGTCAACTCACAAGAAACTCTTTACCATCAAATTGTGAAGTGGGTAGTATTCGCAACAAAGGCAGGATTGAATCCATCGATTTCCAGATCTCATCAAGAGCCGGATCGACGAAAGCCTTGCAGGTAAGTGCGAAGCGCACCAATCCGGACTTAGTGTATCCCGACGACAGGGGCCAGTCCTGGATTTGAATTTCAGCGCCAACATACTCGGCAATGTTCGTAAGAATGTCATAGGTCAACAGCCTAATCGGTGAGTTATTCCCGTGTATTACCTCTTGTGAAGTTTGTTCATTGGCATTGAGAGGTGGGGTTTGATCCAAAAGTTGACATTCCATGATGTTGCTCGATGATCGATGGGCGTTGATGAGATTGAGACGAAGAGCGGGGAATAGACGCCATCAGGACGCAATTATATGCTGGGCCCTGATTATTCCAGACGGGGCTGATAAATAGGGCCACACACCACTTACTTTTCGGAAGCGCATCACGGTTCACGCAAGTATGACACTACGCCGAATTACCAGATCCGTGGACGGAACCATTCCCATACCAGCGCTACTGTATACAGACGAGGAAGTCTACGCAAGTCAAAATAATGTTGGTATATACGACGGGTGAGTGATTTCACGTTTCAGAATCATACAGGTCTTGATTACCCACCCTGTTTCGCGTGTATTGACTATACAGTACACAGAAATCACCAAATCACCAAGCTGGCACCATAGTCGTCTCGACTCACCGATTGTTCTATATTGATGCACAGAATGCGTACAAGCATTCTTTCGCGTTAGATCTATCGACTATCACGCAGACAGAATACTACGCAGGCTTATTCAAATCATCGCCGAAGATTACACTCCACATCTCTGGTAGTTACAGTGCTTCGGGACAAGATGTCAATGACGATAGCGGTGGAGTTGGTTTTGAAAGCTGGGAATGCGAGGTATGTGGTTATCGCAATCCGCCTGGGTTAAGTCCCGCGGCTGCCAAGATATGCGGATTGTGTGGCGTTCCACGAGCATATGTTTCTCCATCGATCGCTTCAGGGTCCGGTCGCTCAGATTCTCTACCTGCCGCCACATCGTCAGCAATGTCGGCGCTTTCGTTGTCCTCATCGCCTAGCCAAGATGATGCTTCCGACTCCAACGCGTGCCCTGCCTGCACATTCCTAAATCATGCCTCGCTAAGATACTGCGAAATGTGCTCGACCGAGCTACCTCGATTGTCTCCAAAGACATCACGCATTATGAAATCTGCACCAAGCTCTCGCCCTCTATCGCCTAATGACAATGATGAGGATTCGACGTCTCTACGATTCATCAAGATCAGCTTTCGTAAAGGTGGGGATAAGGCTTTCTATGCCGTGCTTAAACGAAGCCTTCAAAGCAAAGTGTGGGAGGTATGTTTTCTACTTTTGCCGGGTCGGTATGGATGATGAACTACGCAACAATCCAGACAAACGGCATTAGGAGCAGGCCCAAAACGTCTGATTCATCACTTGAACCCAGTCACGACACAAGCAGGTCTGGAATATGTTAGTACTTTGCATTTCTATCTATGATACCAACTTGCGTCTGACCATATCCCTGAAGCTGGCATACTCCGAACGGTGGAAACCTCCGCCCAAGGACAAGAGGACGGTATGCTCGGTGCCCTCCAAGATCTCGAGGCACTCCGAATCAAAGCAAGGGACATGGTCCGCCTCGCAGCCGAACTCAACGAGAAGCTCACCGCCATCACCGCCGTGCCCGATACACAACTACTATCCAGCTCCATCGCGCCCCCCGAGCCAGAAGAGGCGACCTTCATCCGTTCATCGCTCTCACAGCTCGGTCTACAGATGCCTAATGCCCCTGTGACATTAGATATGATGAAGGATGAGAAAAGATGGATCGAGGAACTCGCCAGAGAACTTGCGCAGGTGCTCCAGGGATCCTCTAATCAAGAAGGAGGCGGAGGAGGCATGATGAGAAAGCGCGGGGTTATCGCGCTAGATGAAGTCTGGGGCGGATGGAATCGTGCTCGTGGTGTTGGTATGTCATCCTATGTTCATCCCTGTCGCTGTTGCTACCTCTGACTGACAACTATTCTACCAGCGTTGATTCCACCCTCAACCTTCCTCCTCGTCTTACCGCACCTGCCTCTTTTTACGGATCCCTCAATACAAGTACGCACATTTGCCTCGGGGCTGAGAGTGCTACATACCCCAATATATACCCATGCTTCGTTCTCCGCACGACTGTCTGGCTTTCTGTCGCTCATGGGTCCAAAGACGATCACACAAGTAACGCAAGAAGAGGGTATAACGCTTGGACTAGCTACGGAGATGATTGCTGAGGTGGAGGCGGATGGGGATATTTGTAGAGACGATGGTGCGAGTGCAATAGCAGGTGGAGGGGAAGTTAGGTGGTGGGCGAATCTATTTATAGGGTATACTTGGGATGGACAGAAGTGACGTATAATATATAATGTTTTTAATGTGCTTTTCTTAATGCCTTTGGTATGACCTTGGAAAGTAGAGGCTACCGTCAATGAGGATCTTATATGAGCGGCAAAACAGAACCAGAGAGAATTGCTATTGGCGTTGACATGTGGAGACGATACATATATAGAATAAAGCACAAGAATGTCCAAAAATACTTAACCTACTTCAAAAATGCTCCATTAGTCTCTTCGACCAAAAGATCAAACTCAGGTTGGAACTATTTTCATCGATCAGCTTGCAGACCACTTAATATTGAGAGAAAACTACAACTTACGCTGCTGTAAGTAATATCCGGGTCCTGAAGGAACTTGGCACTGTACTCGGATTCCTCCTTCCCAATCACCTTCGGCTTGAGGCCGTTGGACGACGCAGCTGCAGTGAGCAACATTACATGGCACTGTTTATCCAATGACGTGAAGAAGTAAGCCGCTTCATCCACGGTGGTACCAACTACAAAAAAATCCATAAATAAGCACAGCATCTCCACAAGAGGAGAACAAAGCCAACGCACGCGTGAGAAGACCATGGTTCTGGAGTATACACGTCTTGTTCTTCGGACCCAGAGTGCGTGCGATGTTCTTGCCTTCTTCGGTAGCAAGTACAACCCCACCAAAGTTGTCATACACGCAATGGTTGTCGTAGAACATACACGCGTCTTGCGTGGTTATCTCAACGGGCTTACCAAAGACGGACCAGGCTTTGCCGTGCATGGAGTGGCAGTGCGCTGCGGCCTTGACGTCTGGGCGCGCTTCGTGGATCGCGGAATCTGTGTACTGGCGCGTGTGAGAGGATGGTCTGATTGGGGGAGGGGGGGGGGGGGGGGGGAGGCGGGGGGAAGGAAAAGCGCGGGGTGGTGAGGGGGGGGGGGGGGGGGGGGGGGGGGGGGGGGGGGGGGGGGGGGGGGGGGGGGGGGGGGGGGCGGACGGACGGATGAAGAACCCGGCGTTGTTGATGGGGAGCTGGGCACCATATGGGGAGGGACGCCCGTTCGGGTCGACAAGGACGAGTTTGGACGCCTGGATTGAAGCGCCCAATTTGAAACTGTGGGTTCTAACGATGGGACTGTGTGAGAAATACGCACTGTCATGGATGAATAATGGACGTTGATAGGGTTCATCCTGATTGGGGGCTGGGAATGAGCGAAGCGCACAGGAACGAGGAACGCGCAGGTACCAGTAGTATCCTGGCAAGACGGGGTCGCGTACGGTGATGTGTCCTGCGTTTCCATCAGCATAGCCCATCTTTCCCCAGTAACGAAAGACGGCAGCCATGTGAGCCTAGATAAGGTCATGAATGGCTGTTCATATCCTTCCACGGAAAGAGATGGCACAGACCTTGATCCATTCACGCTCGGCGTAGGGGTCGTCGAACTTGGGAGTGGGTTTCAGTTGGATCGAACCGTCTTTACTGCCCCGCCACATCCTGTTGAACAAATCATATGGGTCAAAGCCATTGGATACGGGGGCCGTTTTTGCAGAAGGGCCCGGGTTCATGATCGTCTGCTGTTGAGTTGTTCCACATGTCAGCCTGATTCTGCTTGATTTATAGGAGAAAGATGAGTTTGAATTAAGTAGAGATTTCGGATTTAGATTTGCAGCAATCATATGGTCTCAATGATTGCTTTAGACAAAATACAGTGAATAAGCAGCTTCGACATAAATCCTTATAGGAATGGAGAGTTTTACAACGCGATAGCTTCAAGGATAAGTTGGTCAGCTACATGAATCGCAACTGCGAGATGACGAACCTTATCTTCATGAGCGCCGGCGGAACTAGTATACAGAAGTTTGACAACGACATAACTTGCAACATTGCCTTCTCGTCAGTCTCATGTGAACCACCCCTTCGGCTGATAGACTTCATCCTCCTTCATTTCGCCATCGCGCTTCTTTCTCAGCGTTTCCAATATTCCCTTGACCCCCTCGACATCACCGATGGCAGCTTGCCCACCAAGCCAATCGACCACGATGGGCCACTTAAGTGCGTTAGGGTTGTCCTGCGCTAGATTCGCGATGGCAGAGACACCTTCTGGACGCTCGGCTCCGGAGGGTGTTGCGTAGTGCGCCGACAGAAATACATGGGATGGGGAGACGGCCTTGGATGGCAAGTAAGACAAGATAGTTCTCATTTGATCGCTCGTCGGCGGTCCTTCTACGACATCGAGGTTGAAAATGAGAGGTTTCTTCTCTGCTTGCCCGGGAGGATAGGGAGCTGAGAGAGACGAGCGAAGGAGGGTCAATGCCTTTGTAGACGGCGGTGATGAAGGCTGGTGGCTGATACAATTGGACTGAATGCTCAGTGTGATTTGGTTTCTGACGAGAACCTACAAAATTGAAATTTGGGGCTGAGGAGTATTATTGGACTCTTTGTTCTGTGCAAGTGACCAACTAACTCACTAGACGCCGTATGAAGGAGTTGAACATGATGAGGGTTTAGTTTAGACTACGAGGGATGATGACCTCATCAGAGTCAGAACTCCCGTTTTTAGCACGATTATCTGAGACCCGTCAGGACCCCATTGGTCGCCCAAGGGGTACTCACGTCGACATATCTGGCTCAGGATTGAATATTGACTTGAAGAGCTTGTCTGGACTCTGGGCAACACCACGGTTGATGATACAGAATCATATAGGTTATACATACGTTGGGTATGTCATGGCTACCTGGCGCAATGGTAGCGCGTTTGGCTTCGATTGCTAAGCGGCACCAAAAGGTTGCAGGTTCGAGTCCTGCGGTGGTCAGTGATCTCAGTACATGTGCAGTTTTTTAGTGCATCTTACTTACTACATCTTCAATCCAAACGGTTGCTTATAAGCCTTGTATCTCGCATTGACGCTCCCAATTACTTACGAGCACTCCCATTAATTCATGGATTGTACCTGTGGCGCAGCACCACAATGAGATATGTCGTGGAAAGTCATTGTTAAAGAACTATATATTCGTTTTCAAAGTTACAAGTGTTATGAAAAATAGTTGACAAATCCTAGCCGTAATTCAAGAAGAAAGATAGGCAACAATACAGCACTTTCATGACATAGTATCAAACACCACGAAAGCATCATCGCTCAGATGCCATCCCCAGACGGCCAGCTAACTTCAGAAGGCAACTTTAATACGATATCTGCGTATGTTTGAGCCTCTGTCAACAATCAATCAGTACGATGACAGGCGGTGAACGAATGAACTGACCACGTATGGCGCCGTTGATGTCACCCATGGCTCTGTTCAAAGTTACATGTATGAGCAAATGAGCGGAATATGATTGCACGCAATTAGAACCTACCTGTGTTGCACAGATTTTTGGAAGCGCTTCGTACGTCCGTATTGTCGGGAAATCCAGTGCTATTAATCACAGTTTAATAAGTTCCTAATGAATTGATATTCGGAGGAAGAACAATACCCAGAGCGTCGTAGTGTCGAAGACTTGATAATTGAATAATTTGTCAAACTCGGGCATGTGGTATCGCTGTGAGTGAGTTGTTAACCCATCATCGTTCAAGTTATATGGTGTAAATTGGGACATACTATGAGGTTACGATCAAATCCGACTCCTGCCCCGGCCATGATGGCACGAGAGTGGATGCCGTGACTCTTGACATAGTCGCAAACAAGTTTTTCGACCTGTTCTAAGGACTTCCGCTCCGACATGGGCGTGGTGTCGTAAGTGCCTTCCAACCCGGACTTAAGTATCACATAAGTTCAAGTAAAAAAGATGAGAAACAAATGGTGTGGACTGACTTTGAAATGCATCTCGATAACTCTGAACAGCGTAGTTTGATTTGAGTAGAGCTTTCAATTAAAATCGACGATTCGACACTCACATAGGAGGCATTTCTGAAAACAAATCACGGAGTTGGTTTATTCCAGGCCAATGGACAAGGAAAGACACTCCGTCGTCAAGAGGCGTACAATCCTTGTCTGTGACACGCACAGCAATTTCAAGAATTTTGATATCTTGGTAAGGCATTTGTGCAGTCGTCGTCTGAGCAAGGCCGCATAGTCAATGACGGATGACGAGTAGGGAGAAAAGATAGTTTAAACCTCCAGATCGACCCACACTAAATGCGTCTGATAGGGTTCCGACAAGAGTTTGAGTGGCACAACACCGTTGGAAGAGCTTTCCTGAAAGCCCTTTGTTCCAAGTTTGTTATGCTGCGAAATCATGGTCGTGTCAGGCCTACTAGCGGACAATTTGGAAGCTCCGTCGAGATCTCTGGACAAATTTCTGTGCCTCATAGTGTAGCTTGAAGTTGGAGCAAGATTGTCTTGGTTCTTTCCTGACATATTTTGACTAGTGTCTCGCTGAAGCCAGGAGAGATTAAAGTGGGGAAGGTCAAGGTGATGACGTCCTAATGGAGAATATATATATAATAGATATCGGAATCAGGGACACATACACATCATGGTAATACAAAAGCTGTGGGTCGAGTCTGTGGATCTAAGACGGAAGTGATGCATATTGTTAAGGATACATACTTATACCAATAGCTTGACGATTCCTTTAGTCAAGATACAAAACAATAACCGCCGCCTATAGCTGGTAAGTTCCGAGATTTCTTCGTGCGTCAATTATGCCTGATCGATATGCTCTCACTGACAACGAGTTTGAACATGGGCTCCAGTTGTCTCTACATCTTTGGGGCACGTCGACTCCCAACTACATTGTTGTTCTTCTCGAAGTAAGTATAAGGTTAAGATTTCCCTTATTACGGAAGAGAAAAGGTGTGAATAGCCGATTTTGATTGCCGAAATGTACGGAATCCCGCCATGAGTGAATCCCCTCGATCATCCTCTTCCACTTCCCCCGCAGGTCACGAAGTCGCTCGCACCGACAATGCGGCAATTGTGCTCAGAACGCCGCCGCCACTGCGTACCCTGGACGATGTAAGGCTGCAGGTAGCTTACGAAGTAGCAATGCGGGCCATCACACGAGCTAAAAGCTTAGATGGTCTGTAGAGTTGATGCCAAGCTCAATCTCCTGGATCGCTTCCTCATTCTTTTTCTTCAGGTGTAAGGATCGGAGTATCGCTCACACTATCGAAGGATGAAGATGAATTCTTCTTGTACAAAGTTGCAGACGTTATCGCGCATCAACTTCAACTCACTTCCTTCCTCTTCGCCATCGCAACAACCGGTTCATCCCTCATCAACAAACCCAACCCCGTCGTCTTCGTCGCATCTTCAGAAGAATACGTACAACGCGCCATACTTCTCACTAGCGCAAAATTCACCGGGCGCATCAGGAGCGGAGCACAACTGAGCCATGTACGTTGGGCAGGACTCATAGACGGTATCGGCACCTCTACCTACGACGACGATGCTCTATGGGACATCGTGGGCAAGTGTGCCCGTACACCGATGGACCCAACGCTCCCTCCACCAGGCTCACGGAGCATCGATCAGATTCTAAGCGACGCGAGGGCGCAGCTGCAGCGTATCACCCCACAGCAGGCTTGGAACGAGCTACGCGAGCCCGAGGTCGAAGCACCGACATTTCTGGTCGACATACGTCCGGCGGCGCAACGCGAGCTGGGGGGCATACATGGATCGCTGATCGTCGAAAGAAATGTGTTAGAGTGGAGGTTCGATCCGAGGAGTAGCTCCAGGCTGGCAATTGCCGATCGGTATGATTTGAGAATTATTGTTTTTTGTCAGGAGGGCTATGCTTCGAGGTGAGTAGTCGTCAAATGTGATTGAGCCTGTACAATCAATGAAGTGACCTCTGCAGTCTAGCCGCTTATTCGTTGCAACAGCTGGGTCTTCTGAATGCAACGGATATCATTGGAGGATACCAGGCGTGGAAGGACGCAGGGCTACCTGTCGACGACAAGGCCCGAGTCAGCCTTTGTTGAGTAAGGTTCAAAATCCAGTTTGACGCTTGTAAACAGGTCTACCGAGGCATTTCATTACTGATTCGTCCTTAGCTATTACTGAACGGGGGGTACATATCTGAATTGTAACATTGTAACAGAGCTTTCACAAAATGATGTTCACGCTTGTTTGTAGCAGTCCAAAAATCATAAAATTCAAAACTCGTTTTGCCAGCCCATCCATCGTTCACGACACCTATTCTGCGGCTCTGTAGCTGTTTTTGACTGGTTCTTGCCATTGGTGTGATACCACGTGATACCAGTCCAAAATAAGGAAGTCGGTACTGTATGATAATAATGGAAATTTTCTCTGGGAGAAATGTTCGCAGGGTAGGTGATTCCCCTCCTACACACCTTTCTAATTATGTAAAGCGGTTATGTGTGGGACATGTAGGTGTCTGTACAGCTTGTCAATGATGCTGTAATTTACCAACTTCATCGGCTGGCACAGGTTCATGATGAGTGGTGTGCTGCTGTTTTGCGTATTCTTATGATCTGTACATGTGCGTTGTCATTTCTTTTGGGCCTTGAGCACCATAGAAAGCTTTTGTAGTTCCTTTATCATGTTTCGAGTCAGGATGTTTCTTGGCAGTGATCGCCGCCTTTCCTCCGATTCAACACTAACCAGGAAACCTCCGACTGTGACCAATATTTCGACGTTGGCTAATCATCTACACGATGTTCTCCATGATCCTCAACTGTACCGACAACTTTTGCGTTGCAAAGACTGGAATGCACAAACACTGCTTGACACGTTTCAGTTAGTGAGTACATCACTGTCTTTGAACCTTTTAGGGATTCATAGTTTTTTTGAATAGCTTCTAGATGCTCCAGAACTAAATGGACAACTACGACGCCGCTCCCTAATTGTGGCAACTCAGAGGCTCTCCAGAAAGTCGGGCCTTTACCCTGTCTGCTACAAGCTCAAGGGAGTCAAACAGGTTGGGACTGAACCTGTGGCCGCTGGTGGGTTTGCCGATATCTATAAGGCAAAGTTCCAAGGGCAGCTAGTGTGCCTGAAAGTCATCCGAGTTTATCAAGACACTCACCTTGAGCATGTATTGAAAGTAAGTCACCAGAACAGTCGTTGTACCTCATTGTATGACACCAGCTTCCCAGAAATTTTCTAAGGAGGTTATCTTGTGGGGCCAGCTATCTCATCCCAATGTTCTTCCGATGTATGGTCTTTATCGCTTCAAGAACAAGCTCTGCCTTGTTGCACCTTGGATGCAAAATGGCGACATCGGAACGTATCTCAAACAACATCCCAAAGTTGATCGCCGCTCTCTTGTATGTTAAAACCTCGTCCTCTTCAGGTCGGTGCATCTGATGAGCGAGGAGTACAGTCTGTGGACGTCACCCAAGGTTTACGATACTTACACATCAATGGCGTAGTCCATGGAGACTTGAAGAGCGTAAGGATCTAAACTCTGACAAGTGCTCAACCTTGCCTCATACTATTTTTCTAAAAAATAGTCCAACATCTTGATTGACGAGGCAGGTAGAGCTCGTCTATGTGATTTCGGTATTTCTTGTGTGTCAGACCCTAATATCGTGACCTGGACATCCCAATCTTCTATGTCGTCCAAAGGTGGTTCTATTCGGTGGCAGGCACCCGAGTTACTTGCCACAGAAAACGACGAAGCTGTGAAGAACAGCAATGCCAGTGACATATACGCCTTGGGTTGTGTCTTTTATGAGGTCAGTCACGCCATGGACATCTTTCTCCATTTCTTCGTTGACCATATTATTTTCACAGCAGATATACACCGGAAATGTTCCTTTCTACAATATATCCCGTGATTCCACCGTAGTTCTACATATCCAACGTGGTTTCCGACCTCTGCGACCGTCGAAATCGGATTCAGCCTGGCGAGTATGGGGTCTCACGGAAACTATATGGACTCTCATTGAAGACTGTTGGAATGTCAATCCAACTGAACGGCCAGCCGCTGATGAAGTCTTACAGAGAATATTCCACCCAAACTTGAGCCAGGACGAGAGGTCACAATCTCGTCTTGTATTGTCTTCGGGACATTTCCGGCAGAGAATGAGTGAACCGTTGGATGAAACATGCATATCAATCTCCATCAAATTGCTGAATGACATCATACAGTCGCATGTACAAGCTCAGAGTAAGTCACGATGTATTTTGAATCTGTGCTTTGATCAAAGAGACTCTCAGGCTCAACCGCTCAATTCCGACATGGTGAGACGGGGACAACTATGCAAGAGCCTAACCTTTGGAACAGCAATTACTACTACTCTTCATCCATGCCAGGCCTTTCAACTGATGTTTCACGCCCGTGGCTCAATCCCCTTGAGCAGACTCGGGGACAGTTAGCGCAGCTTGACAACCCCACTTTCTTGAATTGTCCACTCAGTGATGATGATCACTCAAACAGGACAACACCACTTGACGATCCTGCCGAGTTTGACCTCAGCATTGCGAGTGAGACCCTAGTATACCATCCTGTGCCCGCTCCAAGTCGGAAGTTGAATAAAATTGACCCTTCTGTATGCTTCAACTCATTGGTCAGGCAGTCAGGAATCTACTCACTTAAGAAATAGATCAATACTTTGTTTGTCGGCAATTTACCAGTCTCATTAGTCAACAGCTCTTCTCCAGATAATTGTCTAGAAAATAGTCTTCGGAAGCTTTTTTCTTTGCGACCCGGCTTCCGTCAATTAATTTTCCGTCAGAAAAGCATTGGGCCCATATGCTTTGTTGAAGTACGTACAACATGATCTCCTGTTGTAATCCCATTCTCATGTCGTAATAGTTCGAAGAAGCGGCGCAAGCGTCCAAAGCTCTGAATGAACTT
>JAGGAX010025043.1:0-38796 GCA_017657335.1 Termitomyces titanicus | reverse complement strand
CCTGGGCGGCTTGGTTCGAGGTGGGATTTGTTTAATGTATAGCAAGAAACCTATCCAAGTCGGCGTTCGTCCTTCGAAAAACGTAGCAAGAAAAGACGTACAGGAACTGCAGGCTCTGCTTCCAATTACCATTCCTCGGGATATCTCCATTACGACTCCAAATTTACCACCAATTAGGTTACCTTGACCCATGACAAATGGAAACATTGTCACCTCCGTCTCAAGATTCTCCTCTCCAACCCCCAACAATCAACAGTCTTCCTTATTATAAACAGATTCCCCGATATCTTCATTTGTGTCGACATCCGCGTCTAGTAATCTCCTCCAACCGTAAATTGCGATCTGACTATTTTGTTCTCGTCACTTGGGCTCTTTGGCCCCTACATTTCACATTATCCAACATTCAGCCCGAAGGCCACATATGCTGTCCGATAACCACTTTTCTGCCCTCATCAGTTACTGGATTGTATGCATATAGGCCACGCTATTTGACCCAGTCTTCCTCTATGTCGTTCTAAAGCAAGGACGACTTGGCTACTCAAGCGACTGAGAGGAACAAGTTCTGCTTCAATAAAAACTCTGCTTGGCTAAAATTAGTGTGACGCTCCAATCAAGTGCCAACACCATGCAAGTAAACCTATTTAGCTGACGATATCTGTCAAGCCCTTGGCAATGCTTGACAAGCTGAAAGTGATGTATCGTTTACAAATCGTCGTTTCGAGTTGCGGTTTCGTTCATCAAAAAATTTTGATCATCTGGGGGAATCGGCATCTCGGCTGATACTAGGAGAGTTGGAAAAATGTTGGATACCTATGATTCCCGATCCTTCATTATTCTCGAGGAGGCGTTATTCCTGGGGTTGATGCAACGTTGATGCATTGGCATCAGCGTTTGAAGGGGTGGATTACTATGACCTGAGTACCAAGATAAATGCTCTGGCCACTGAGACTGACTGCAGCCTTGCTCATCTGTGATCCCTTTTTCTTTCCGACATGTCTGATGTATCTCCAGTGCCATGGCCCAGTCTTCAACCTCTTGTGGATGATCAAGCTCCCTCTCGCCATTTAGAGGTCTACCCTCCTTTCGACGCCCCAACGAAACCCATTGATTCGAATCAGCTCTCCACACGACTACATCGTATTCTGAACAATGCTTACCTGTATCGCCAACTTCTAGACTCCAGAGGCTCAGATGCACAGGCATTGCTTGATCTTCTTCAGTCGGTAATTGTCAACGTTTCTCTACATTCTCCTTTCCTTCGTTTCCAGTGGTGCGGTAATTGTTTCTGATTGGTTCTGGGACACATAGCTTCTGGATACTCGTGACCTCGACGCGCACTTTCGACGCTCCCTCATCAAAGCTACGCAGAGGGTCTCAAAGAAGTCTGGGCTCTACCCTGTCTGCTACGAACTCAAGGGAGTCAGGCAAATTGACGATGACCCTGTGGCCGCTGGCGGATTTGCCGATATCTACAGGGGAGAGTTCGAGGACCAAGTTGTCTGTCTCAGAGTCATCCGCCTTTATCGGGATCGCCATCTCGAAAACCTATTGAAGGTAAATTTTCAAGCAGTGGTTTCGTCACCCGAGAGTCGACATCATGATGTTTCTCCAGGAAATTTCAAAAGAGGTTATTCTATGGGGACAACTATCCCATGTGAATGTTCTTCCAATGTATGGGCTCTATCGCTTCAGGAGAAGGCTTTGCCTTGTTGCTCCTTGGATGGAAAATGGAGACCTTGAAACTTACCTCGAACAAAATCCAAAGGCGGATCGGTGTTCCCTCGTAAGCATGCATGTACTATCATTCATGTCACTGTAACTAATGAGTGGAAAATGCAGACTGCCGACATTACTCGAGGTTTAGCTTATCTACACAAAAATAAAATTGTTCATGGCGATTTAAAAGGTGTACGTATGTCAGACATCGATATGATCCTTGGTACATGTGACACTCTTCTTACAGCGCAACATCCTGATCGATGCAGCAGGAAGAGCTCGCGTGAGCGATTTTGGATTTGCTTGTATATCAGATCCGGATCTTGTTGCCTGGACATCCCTATCTTCTATGTCATCCAAGGGGGGTTCTCTTCGGTGGCACGCACCTGAGTTATTTGAGATAAACAATAACAAAGCTGTCAAGAATAGCACCTTCAGTGATATATATGCTTTAGGTTGTGTTTTTTACGAGGTTAGCTGCATTACTTTTCATCTATCTCCTTCCTCGCAGCATTGACTTGATCAAAGACTTACACTGGCAATGTTCCTTTTCACAACATATCCCGTGACGCTATTGTAATGCACCAAATTCAGCATGGGAGTCGGCCCTTGCAGCCAGCAAAATCAGACCCAGCCTGGCAAGAGTGGGGCCTTACTGAAGCAATCTGGACTCTCATCCAGGAGTGTTGGAGGGATGATCCATCCAAAAGACCAACCATCGAACAAGTCATGAACAGATTGGACCTGCCGTTAGAACATGATGACAGATCGGAAATCGGACCCATTCCATCTTCAATGTATTTTCGGCATAGAATGAGTGAGCCACTGGATGAGGTATCCAAGTCAGCCTCAGAAAAGCTGCTGAACAACATCTTGGAATCGAGGATTACTATCGGTAAGCTTATTCGTTCGCTGCAGATGACGTTTGATTCTACGATTCCTAGGCGAGCGCTCGGCCCGCGGGGCTTCTAACCCTTCTGGCCAGGAACTAAGTAACAACCTTGGTTTGTTGTCTTAAACATTTTAATTGCATCTTCATGATTCAAATCCACTGTCCAGTGCATTGTTCTCAGTGTCATACTATCAATTCATCTTTTTGGAGCAAAGATGACAGGGGCCAAACTGTCTGCAATATGTGCGAGGTTTTGTATTTGCTTTATATCCTTATCTTTAAATGATCTCCAGTTGTCACGTCGGTGCTATCGACCCCGTCAACAATTCCCGACCTGCTGCGCCCGCCTCTGTCGTAATTGTACCATCATCCCCAAAGCAACCGAGCCTTGTCATATCCCCGTCTTGGGAAGCAGACTTCAAGAACGAAAGAGAAGAGTCAGATGAAGCGATGAAGGACATAGGCTCAAAAATACGATCTTTGCGTATGCTTGCGAAAGATAAGGAGTCGGAGGAGAGAATAGCAAGAAGTAAAATGGAACTTGGGCTCATTACCCCAACGCCAGTACCTACTACTGAGAGCAGCATCTGGGAGTCTCCGCACGACGAGACGAGCGTTCTCGCGCCGGAAGCGACCAACCACTCCCTGGTGATACAAACCAACTTCTTGTCAGTTCCTCTTCGCCCTCAGAACGGAGATCTTATTTCGCCTTCGGCTGCGTCGGCGTCATCGTACGGGGCCGACGACGAAGCAAGCGATTCTGGCGGAAGGAATGAGCGAATTGACTCCATAGGAAAAAAAGAAAAAAGAAGGAGAACTTCCATCTCTTGATTTCTTACACACTATATGAACACCTCGATTGTTATAAACAGATACTCGCATAATAAGATTAATGGCAAGTATGGATCTTCCGCCTACCTCTGAACACTGTGGTTTGGATGTTCCAGTCCCGAGGATATTCTATTTCGAGATACAACTCGAACTCATTGAGATGGAAAATGATCGAGTTGTCAGGAACAGTCTCAGCAATGTATGCCCTGGATTGGGTCTGTCACGGGTTTAACAGTGCGATAGCCCGTATCATTTCCATTTCATCGCCTCGTCCGTGATGCTATATGATTCTGCAGATTCAACGCGTTTTTACGTCTTCACGCTTACCAGAATCATCGAATTTGATCTATATAGACTTTGTCCATTCTATCCAAAGTCCAGTTCCTCTACAACCATGAGCACCCGTGGACCAGTCAAGCTCAAGAGACAACCGTTAAATATATGGGGGCCCAAGAACTGCGAATAACGTAAACATACTATCGTTCAGGAGCTTGGATCGAACAACGTACCCTGCCTGAAGATACCAAGTGTGAACTCAACCACAAGTAGTAGTACACCGCCACCCGGTGCGAGCCGGAGGACCTTGGGAACGAAGCCCTTGTAAAGCGCGGCTACTCCCTCTTCACGCATGATGGTGGCAAGGGCAGGATATGTCCAGTTGTATTTGGGAGTGACACCTGGTATTTTGGTGGCTCCTTGAATACGAGATTTGACAACGTCGAATCTGAGAGGTAACTAGTTTGAGTTGGGACTAAGACGGAAGAGAGAAAAAAATATTTACGGGGTGTTAAGGACTGTTCCAGCAAATCCACCAATAGCACCAGAGATGAAGTTGTTCATCAGCTGTGCTTGTGAAGTCTGTTGATGGATATCGCAAATATCAACAAGAATAACATCAACCCTGATAGGATCTTCGTTACCTCAGGCTTCGGCAGCATGGCCTTCACCTGGAAGATACATCCGAAGTACCCTCCATTCCAGTACACGTGTCTACATATCGGATCATGTGAGTCGACAAGGGGCATACGGATCTTGAGTGTGAACAGATCCTCACCTCCAGAAAGTTGACTCCATGCCAGCATAGAGACCCAATACGCCCTCCTTCGCGATAACCTGCTTCACGACGTCCATGGGACCCTTGAATGTACTTGTCTTGTCTTGTAATCTATGTAGATAAGAATTGGCGATGACGTCACATGATAAAGAGATGCACAAGCGTACTTGATTTTGACGAGCTCGAAAGGAACGACTACAAAACTTTCCTGCAGGTATAGTTCCGGATTTGCTTAGAGAAGATGACGGAAGAGGAACGAACTGTTGCTCCGGCACTGCAGCCTGTCAGAACCGACAACTTTTGCGTCATCTTAGCCTCTCCAGTCAGGTCTAGGTACGTCTTTCCCCAGAAATCATTGGCAGCACTGCGGAGGATAATAAACTTTGCTACACAATATCCAGAAATCCGAGTCATACAATTTAACAGCACGCTTAGGCGCTTCAAGAAGCAACGGTGGAACAAGACCTCTGTATAATCGTCCGACACTATATCATCGAATGAGAGATTGTTTCAATGGTCAGATGAAGGTTTTAACAGCAGCAGATTTAAAACACACACCCTTCTTCCCTAATAATCGCTCTCAGTGTTCCGACTAAACCATGCGTGGACTTCCCGGTCTCCAACTGCATACGCGTTTTGACCTATGTATAGTCCAAAATACAATGTCATTGATAATGACATGGTCCGGGAGGAAAAATACATACAACATCTATAGAAATGGAACATCGGTTTGTTGAATTGTTCGTGGAGATCAGAAAGGACGGAAACGCGTACCGAGAGGATAGAATGTCAGGATCTCAGAGACACCAGCGATTGCTCCAGCCGCAAAGTTGGCTGCGAACGGGAGGGCTGTGGGGCACACGAGCGCGTTCAGGAAGTTGCAGGACCAGTATAACAGAGAAACAACAGACGCTTCAATTGTCTCTTCTGCTCAGTGGCCATTGTTGATGAAAATCGGTGCTGGACCGTATGTTGCGGGAAAGGGTGAAACAGAAAGGCTGAACGAAATTTCCCGTTAGGCTATATCTACGGCCGCGGCGGATTTATCGGACGATTGCATGTCACGTTATACCGCTAAAGTGTGTGACAAGTGTGACTCACTTTCCTCATCGTGGGCCTCGATGCGCCATGGTGTATATTCATTCATGGCAGGAGTATCAGGACGCAGCTGAGGCTCTCTACCTTCAGTCGCCTGCAAATGTGCGTGGTCGTACAATTTGCCTGGAATTATGGAGCTGATTGTATACAAGGCGCGATACAGCATAAAATGGAGATCATCCGAGGGCAAACTCATTTTGAAGATTACGGACAACACGACAGTGCGGCTATTGTAAATTGTATTCGGTCTTTTCCTACTGATAACTCTTGAAAATTAGTGCATCAAGTTTAAGACATATTCATCCATCTTCCTGAATCGATTTGAAGCCTTAAATCTATCCTTGATGCAAAAAATGCAGAACAAGCGACCTGAAGCCTCGCCGTCAGTTGCGCCACTTGCTCCACCGACGACGGAAGAGGCTCGTGCTAGCCCCATCCCAGGTGCCGCATCAACCGCCACGGCATCAGCATCCGTAGTTGGAGGAGGGGTGTCGAAAAAGAAGAAGCCAAAGAAAAAGAAGTGAGGCATGAATGTTCAACGATATCGTAGAGAGCGGTTCTGCTGTTATGTGTGTTTTTGCTTTGATATAGATACGACTCATCCTATTGCGCTTAGGTCGTTATCCATGCGAGATCCGGTGTACTTCTTCAATCTCCAAAGACAGATAGAGTCCGTGAACGTTCGCGTTCGTCTCAACTCCGTGACACTGACAAGTGATTTACCCATGTTATCGCTCTGTTCGTTACTGACTTTCTGTCATTTGAACATCCATGGGCTGTTCGTGTGAATGGTACCGGTAAACATTCGTATCCCTGAAATCATTTCCATCATCTTGACTTGCTTGTATGTATTGTAGATCAGTTTAAGATCCCAACACCGTCGGAAAATACGACAGATACCATTGTGCCCAGTTAGGATTCTAATGAGCGCGCCCGGGGCCACGTCATGCATGGACTTGATTCTAACCGTCAATAGTGCTGAGTGAAATCGAAGATCCAGCTTTCCCAAATAACACCATACTGAAGGGACTCGTTCGCCCATATCTTAGCCACAGCCGAGTCCCAATTCTGATTTCCTCTCATTGACAACATGATCTAGCATGTGAACGCCGAGGCTTTACATAGTCACCGTTCTCAACCTAAAGATACGGTTCTTGCCGTGGGGTGATTGTGGAGTTATGTGGTATATTTGGCATACCCTTTTCCGCGGTAACGGGTTTTCTGTGCCTTCTTTGGCTGGCAGCTATCAGTTTTACTTATCGTACGGGTTTTGGGGTGGGAAGCAAAGAAATCGCACTGACTCGGAGTTGGCGAGACCACATCTTGTTTTCTTTACTGATGATTGAGAGAATTCCAGATCCTAAGTTTTTCTCCTGGTACATCTTTCAAGGCGATGAAGATATACAAGTCGACATCGTCGAGGAACCCTGGAAGATCGCGTTCAAATGCCGCCTCAAGCTCGGTGTCTATCACCTATTTATGTAAGTTCATCATCCAAACAAATCTCTTGGATAACAACCTAATGTAGCCACTCCTGGCTTGCTCTGGCTGCTGGCTCACAGGTCCATTATACTGTGGAATCCAACATCAATTTCGATTAACCATCGCCGTGCCTCACTATTTTTCCTCTGCGAGATCCTGTAAATGAAACCCGCCTTACTTACATTGTCAGGAACATTGAGATATCGAGTTTAAACTTTGTTCACATGTTGAGATGTTTCAATTTCATCCGCCCCTCGGTGCGACAAACGCCGGTGAGTTTACGCATGTATAAAATCTATGTCTCAGTCAACACCGCATAAAGGGGCTCGATGTGACTCATGGGTAAATCCTGTAGGTGTCTTGAGCAGAGTCAAACAGAGTACTCCTGGCGCGGCAATGACTTGATGCGATTCCTTCTGTGATTTTTCATCGACATCATTGATAATTCTCATTTTTGATCTTTTCGTCGCACGAGTGTTTTGGCCATGCCTGCTCCTTTCCTAATGGTCTCATTGGCCACTAAGTGCAGTGTTCTAGCGTACACGTCCCGGACCAGCGGTTGACCGCCACGGCAAATCGAATGCCGACCCCCTGACAAGTCGGATCGTGTGTACCCTTGTAGGATGTACATACACTGCTTCTGCCGCTGTGGTGATATCTATCTGACCTTGGAATCTATCTGCCATCAAGTCGATAGGCAGTCCTCTTCTGGCACGAGATACCATCTCCACACCGAGTCTGAGTGTCATCCCCTTAATTTCTCTTTTCGTTGCCTTCTTGCCAATCCCTCGTGGTGAGGCACTATTTTCAGTGGGGTCATGTTATACTTGCGAGCTGTGCTGAGGTCTTTCCTCCTGCTTTCTGCCACATCCTTCCGAGCTGCTGTGGCCGCGACGGACCATACCGTTCGTCTGGTTCTTTGCCCCTACTCCGCCCTCGCTGATCAAACCTGTTAATGTAGGTTCATGTTGGGTCGGAAGGTAGCTTTTACGACCCTCCAACTCTTTCTGCTGGACTTGGAGATACAGTGACATTCGTATTTGACGGGCTGTAAGCCGTGCACCTACTATTACAGCTATCTTTTCATCGCACCGTCATTTATGTTCCTAGGGTACATAGTGTCGTTGAAGGCATCTTTGATAACCCGTGCGCTCCACTTCACGGCGGCTTCAGCAGTGGTTTCGTGCAAGGACCGAATACGACATTTTCTTCGCCACAAACTTGGACCCTGATGCTCACAAATGTCACTTCCGGTGATTGGTCTGAACTGTTGTATGCGTATGATACACATCACTGACTGATTTAAAGCTATCTGGTACTATTGTGCTGCAACTAAGCCTGAAATTCATTGTGCATCTGGAATGGTTGGGTAAGTGGTGTTCGTTATAATTCACATGGCACGGATACTTATTTCTGTTGGTGATTTAAGAGCCATAAATCCGCCTTCGATCGCCACTTATAACCAGTTTGTGGCCGCAGCAAAAAATGTGACAGCCTTACCAGTGAGCGCTCTGCTCTGGCGTGGTTTCCTCTCCAGTTAATATTATATTCAATCTGCCTAGCCTCAGCCTACCATCTCCTTGACTGGCCAGTCTGCATTTGCCACAGAACCACCTAGGTTACCTCCTCAAAGTGGGCAAACGACATTGAATATGCCATCTACAACAAGCAGTCCAGCTCCAGCCTCCAATGTCGAATCTACCAAAAAGAATGTGGGCGGGATCATAGGTGGCTCAGTTGCTGGTGGTCTCGTATTCCTCGTCGTTGTGTTATACTTAATCTGGATCCTCCACCGCAGAATCAAACTCGGCCGCCCAGACTCGCGAAACTTCTTCGACTATCAAGCGCCATCGCCCAACCTCGTAAACAGGGCGCCAGAGAGCTTCAATCCCTCCCCTTTCGTCAGCTTCCCTGAAGATCAAACCCGTCAAGCACTCCTGACTTCCACAGCCCAATTGACGCCCGGATCTACTCATTCCCCTCCTCCTCTCATTCCTTCCCCTCCCGTCTCCGTGCATCCATATAACGCCCCTCCCAGAGCCACAAACGCTCCTTTTCCTTCCCAGCGAACAAAAATGCCCCCACCATCGTCTCCTCCCCGGGTACCTCCTCCTCGGCCCCCTCTACCACCTTTGCCTAACACTCTGCCGCCGGTAGAGAAACCTCCAGGGCTGTCGATGGCAGCGGTCGCTGCAGAGGATGACCCGAATATCCGTGCTCTCGCGAGAGAGGTTGCTGCGGTGCTTTCGCAGGGACACTTGGTCCCGGGGAAGAATGAAAATGGGAATCTGGGTTCTAGGAATTCCGTTAATCGTGGGGAGGCGCCTCCTGGATATCGGACGGCGACTGCGTCGTGAGAGTTTGGGTGTTGCTTTTGGCTTTGATAGATTTTGGAAAGGCTCGTACCTATATATGTGTAGTTATCATCTTGCATGATTCTATTCTATATGTACCACCATCTGAGTTTTTTTTTTCGGTTGGAGATAGGGAAGGTTTATTTGTGCATTCTAGTGACACCGAGAAGAGTCGCCTCTGTTTGAAGGCAATAATTTATTCCGAGCCAATAATCCTGAAAAATATACAATTTGGTCCATAAGCTTCATAAGATTCCGAAGATAACTCCCTGCCATACATCTCTAATTTTCCTCCATCAAGTAGGTGCAAATCCAACAAGGGTACCGCTCGAACTGGAGACCGAACTGGGAACCGAACCTAAGGTGCCAGTCGTTTGGTTGGCGGATAGGGTGTCAGTCGCTTGGCCGAGGGATGTGGAGGTGCCAGTCGTTTGGCTGGGGGATGTGGTGACAGTCGTTTGGGAACGTGAGGTGGTGGCTGTCACCGCCGTCGAGACACCTTGATCTTGTCCCGAATTACCATTCGATGTCGATGTTGACGATGTGTTACTGGATGAGGGCCCCGGTGTTGCCCCCCCAGAGTTGTTGTTCTGATGGTCATGATGACTACCACCCACGGCACCACCGATGACGGCTGCAAGAACGACAATAATCAGGACGACAATGGTGATTTGTCCTTTTCTTGTACGGAAAAAAGATTTTGGCTTGGAATTAGCCATGTACTCTTTGTGAGCGAGCCCGTTCTCAACATCAACCTGTGATGATGAGAGGACTGGAGGGGGGGCGGCATTGGTTGGAGGGGGGTTGAGAAGATCTGTTGAATATCCTTCCTGAATGTGCAACAAATATATCACTCAGAGTTTCGCCCGAGATGATCTAATTCAAGCGACGGCACCTGTAATTGAGCCTTGGTTGTTGTTGGAGCGGCCGCGAGAAGGGCCTCGTCGTAAGGACCTGATGGTGAAGACATGATAGGACTAGCCCAATGTATTCCTAGCTGAGGTGAAGAAAAAACGGCGAGCTCTTAGATCTCAGAGCTAATGAGCGCAATGAATCGCTGGTCGGCTGGTAAGTGAGGAACCCTTGAGGAACAGCCTCGCGGGGCGACATGATTTGTCCACAAGTCCAAGGGCCATCAGTTGTGACGTGATCTTGTGACTTCCAATCAGATCATGTGATGCGGCAGTGCTTGTACTCGCTTGAAAGTACATGCACGGGCGACATTTTTGCCCTTTTCAGCGACTGTCCACTATGATTATAAGTCATTTCTCAGCGAAAACAGCCTATCTTCGGCGAATCGACAAAATATGATCTATTTCTTTAACATCATTGCCACGTCGACACATGTAGAACGGCTTGTCCATATGACATGGCATGGCGGTGCTGAGACAGGACCGGTATAATTTTGGCAGCAGTATCTCAAACTTTCGTTATGTAAGTATAGCTTCTGAAAATTTATCTGATATACCATTCGTCGGTCTCTCTCTTCGCTGTCGTGTTAGTCGACCAGGCTCATGACCAGGCACAGCCATGTTGTTTCACTTTGAATTCTGTCCCCCTTTCAGCCACTCAATGACATCGTATGCGTTCCTGTTAGTCGGAAAGACGGGATACCATTTTTGAATGATCTTCCCATCCTGCACGGCCACCGTGATTCGCTTGACAAGTCGTTTTCCCTCCCACTCAAAAGTAGGCAAATTCAGCCCCTTGACCCACTTCAACTCTGCATCCGATAGAATCTCAAACGGAACGTGCAACCTCTCCTTGACTTCCGTTTGGTACGCTGTATCCTGAGTCGAGAGTCCGAAGATATGCTGGACTCCCAATCCGCGGAGTTCGGCTGATGTGTCACGGAATGCACAAACTTGTGGCGTGCACCCTCGCGCTCCTGGAATAAGATCCCATGCTTTTGGGACGGGTATCCCCGGTTCACCAGTGCGTGGGTAGCAAAAAACAATTGTCAGCCCACTGAGGGAGGAGACGTCAACTAGTGCTCCGGCTGCAGTTGAGGGTAGAATAATCGATGGAAGTGAGCTGCCCACGAGATGGTCGCAAGCACCATCGTCGACAGGAACAGGAATGTCGGAGGGAAGGTCAAGGTGTTGGGTAGGTGAATCTGACAATGTTTCTATCAGTCAAGATTGTCTATGGATGCGTAACTATACGTTACTGACCACTCATTGCTATAGATCCAAGTATTGATGCTGGTGAAAAGATCGTGAGTTAATACATAGTACTTCTTTATTACATGACTCGTATTTTGACGTGACTGAATGAGTCAATCATCCCATCCACCCAACGTGACCTTGTCTTATCAATACATGCGATGAGAGCGCCACTGGAAGGTCAAAAATAAGAAAGGAACAGCATGTACATAGCAGATCTACGATCGTCTCGGATTTTCACCAGGAAAGTTCATGTCCATTCAGCACTGCAACAGCCTTCCTTGAGCAATTTACCGATTCGCCGCCGGTTGTACGAAACCGTCACAAAATGTAATTATTGACATCTTCTCAAAACATATGACGAACATTCACCTTTAGCCTACATACGTTAGGACGGTGTACTTATCAATCATCCGATTTTCCCAATATTTTGAGTTGCCCTCGCTAAATTTATGGGGCCCAGTGATGACCGGACAATTCGGCGAGAAGCTTGATAAAGTCCATTTTGACTGAAAATTCATACAAGATCATATACACATCTGACGAATCGTCCCAGATTCCTGTGCGCCAATAGAATGTAATAATCTAAGACCCTGGGCCGTTACACGCCACGGAAATATTTAAGGTCATTTCCTTCCAAAATCATTATCATCTGTCCGGCCACGGTGTTCCCCGCAAAAATCAGTGTGTATGGAGGCCCGCTTCAAACAACGAATGAAGATCGGAGATCGTTCCTGGCCGACCATTGCAGAAAAAGTGAAACTGAGTGTAGGAATATCTATGGCTAAGATGTGTATTTATGGATATTCGTTTGCTTACTACGTAACGTCTATTGCACAACCTAAGCCCATTTATATCTTTGCGAGCACAGACATGATCAAAATCTCTTTTCGCGTATTCGATACTGCGAACGCGCCATGGGCCAATACTTACCCGATTTTTCTCTCTTGTGCATAGCTTTAGTGAATGACCCACTTTCTGCGATTCGTACTTCTTACTTGCTGTTTTACGATGGAGTCGCTATACCGGCATTATAAAAATAAACCGTGTACCGTTTGCGCGTCAATAGAATGACCTCAATTGGACCGTTACACGCCGCGGAAATATGTAACGTCACTTCCTTCCAGATTCATTATCTTCTGTCCGGCCACTGCCAGTGCAGTGTATCTATGAATAGTCATCCCAGAAATATGTAACGTCACTTCCTTCCAAAATCATCATCTTCTGTCCGGCCACTGTGCTCCCCGTAAATAATCAGTGTCTCGCTTCAAACAGCGAATGAAGATCGGGGATCGTTCCTGACCGACCATTGCAGAAAAAGAGAAGTTGGCTGTAGGATACGGCCAAGACGTGCCAGTGGATTTATGAATAGTCATTTGCTTGCTTAGTACGTCTATTGCACAGCCTAAAGCCCATTTTTGCCAGCACAGGCATGATTAGGATCTCTTCTTGAGTATTTGATACAGCAAACGCGCCACGGACCAATACACGATTTTGCTCTTGTGCATAGCTTTCGTAAATGAAACTTTCTGCGATTCGTGTACTTGACGTTTACGATGGAGTCGGTATACCGGTATTATATAAATAAACCGTGTAGGGAGGGGTTTGTGACGGATCGTAGCGGCCCGGCTTTAAGTTTCTATCCAGGACGTCTGCCTTTAGGCTTTGACGACAGAAACGGATGGGCGGGGTATCGATGGCCGGAGTATAACGAGAGTCCACGAGTCAGTTCAATGTACGCATTGACGTCCAATAAACTTCCAGGTCGTGCGTGAATAGTGCGGTGTTCTGCTCGAACTGGAATAAATCCATCAGTGAGGTTCGCCGAATATCCCAGTGTATATGCAGGGTGGAGATTGGAAGTCGCATCCGGCCTTGGATTTATCGCGCTAGTCTAGGCTGTGTAGGATAAAGTGCATTTTATTCTTGCCCCTTTGACTGCGTTAGTCTCCTGATAAGAATTATTTAAATTTTGCGCGACTCTACTTTGTCACTCACATGAGTAGCTGACAAACCCATTTCAAGTTAGACTAGACGTTTAGACGCCTTAATCACGCCTTAGTGCACAATCTAGTACGTTATATGTCTAACGGCATACGACATACCAAATATGGACGTCCTCGGAAGGACCAACATAGCCATAGTTTGCCTAGTAGCAAATCCACTACTCGTCTGCCATTAAATAACGGCACCGGTCCGCCGTGATCCAGCGATACTAAATTACATATTCACAAACTTGTAATCTGGGAAGATTGAGGATTCGCGTCCCTCTATGTAACACGAGCCGAGCTCCCAGCTTATGGCATTAATGGTCCGCCAGCGTCAACTTACATATCACTTTCGCGGGAAATTGAACAGCGGGGCGAACGCCACCAATGATCATCGCGACATAGACGGAAATAGTGCCGCCTGTCATGGCCATGGTTACCACCGGAATACGAAATAGGGATTAGACTCCAATTGCGCTCGACGACCAAGTGAGCCCCTGGAACCCCCTGCTGCCCGACACGGTGACAGTCAGTCGCATCGAGTGATGGTATCGAACAGCGAACAGCTTCTTAGCATCGCGTTCGATCATGATTTGATGGCAGGATGGGACTCTGAGGTGAGGGGGGTCACTGCTTGAGAGGGTGAGCACATGGTCAATCAACCAGGTCTAGGGTCGACCCTGGGTATGTAATGTATTGAATGACGACACCATCAATGATTTCCTGACGATCACCGCGGAAGCTTTTTTTGGTGGTGTCTTACTCCTTTGTGAGTGTTCTTTTTTGGATTTGGTAAGTGAGCTCGCGAGTTGAGGCGCAGAACGCACCGAGAGAACCGGGAACAGGAGGGGTGTTTTGGGGTGGTTGAACGGGTGTTTGTACGCGAATAGCATGGGAACGAGGCGAGGACGGAGGACTTATTTTCGCTGGCTAGCATAGGGATGGAGTTGAAGAAACCACGCGAAGCTGTGCGGCGAATCCACGCTCGAATGAGATGGGTGACCCCAAAAATATATGTGGCCGTGAATGATGAGTACATAGCGCGTAGGATACATTTTAGGATTGTATGCATGTACATAGAAAATTGAGAACGAAATGAGATCATGAGTGATCGATGGGTGATGATACTCGGAGGTCCGGATGTAGGTATTGTCAATGCATCGTATGTACACGCGTTCAAGATCATGCCGTACCGCTGCCGCATAACATAGCATAAGAGAATCATGTAGTGTAGTATGATGGGAAAAGAGAGAGGAGTGATAAGTGGATGATAAATGATGTTATGTATGTGCATGGACATACATATGTAGAGGCGTTGTGATAAATCCGCCCGTAGCAAAGCAGGATCTGCACAATCACCGGGGCTAGCATCTGCATCTGCGAGCGCAGCGCATGTGGCGACGGGTAATTCGGCGAGGAACAACGATTGGACCGGAATTTGGCCACGTCAGTGTGACGTCCGAGTCGGTGCCCCCATAATTATAACCCCCCTAGAAACAGGCCCAAATAGAACAAGGAAGAGGCTCTGAATGTTAGGAGATAGTGATTGCTTAGTCAGATTTGGAAGGCGGAAAACATATCATGGGAGACTGGTGATAGGAGGATGAGCGGCCCGGGAGGTCGGCATGTGTATCCTGAGGCTGTATTCGTTGTCGTGATGTAGCCACGTCCGTCGATCGACGGGAGGAATCGCGACGTGAGCAAAACAAGGGCAATTCTTTTGGTTACATACTCGCAAGTCAAGTCAATCAAACGATATTCCGAAGTGTACATAGTCGTCTAATACAAATTGCCTTAGTTTGACGTGCGCTTGGCGCAGATCAGATGAAAATGTTGGATATGTAGACCCACGTTGTTGACAGCTCGAATCACGGTTCTGCGATGATCATCATGATTCGGTTGCGAGTGCATTTTTTTCGACAACTTTGTCGGTCGTCGTCGGGGATTGATGCGGCTTCTTTGTTCTCAAGCTCACGGAGACAAAACAAACATGCGGTACCTTCCGGTACCTCCTGCTGTACTGTAATCTGGAACTTGCCGGAAACGAGAAAAGCCAACGTCAGCGCAAGGAACGTGCTGCTGACTGCTTCGATGATCAGAATACAAGGGTAAGAGTAATACATAATTACCTTGCTGTATTCTAAGTATATATGTGATTGCTGCAATATTCGAGCAAAATTGAGCTCTTTGTGATTACTAGTTATGTCAAGTTTTCCGGGTCGTAGATTGATGATCCGTGGGCCCGTTGGGCAGTATAGTGACTCAGTATGTAGCGTTATCTCAGCATTCCAACGTCGTGGCTGTGGCACAACGGTGAGTACCACGTGGAGCTTTTCCACCGCTACGGCTGACTCGCCGCGGATTCCGTCACGAGGTCGTCCGAAGACGCCTAAGGTTGTAACAAAAGGCAGCAGCTCGGTTGTGTTTATGGCGATACCGCCACTGACCGTCGTATACGGCGGGCTCCATGACGATGGCAGTGGTTCAGACTGCGGGAAGAATGCCTCGAGGCGCCGAAGAAGTTATCAAATTTAATGGATCAATAGGAAGGTAGAAAACGGAGCCGATTGTGACGGCCATGGGTTCTCCTGGCACGGCAGAGCATGAAGACCGATGTACAAGCTGGCAGAAGGCCAGCTTGCATGTTTTGGCACAGCAACGCCTGCATTTCGAGCACACAAGGTGGAGAGTGACTGGTTGAATGGAGAGGTAAAGCAGCCGAGGGTGAGAGGAACCGGGTGATGCGGAGTTGGTTTGGGTTTGTGGCTTGTTTGGTTCGCGGTGTAAGATTCGGGTTGTGGGATAAGATTGTATGATCAAACCTGTGCTTAGCAGCTTCTAGATCTTGATTCTTCCGTTGATGCTTGGTCGTTCCTTCTTTCCTCCATTTTATTGACCCAGATATAATCTGTTGGCGAATCTCCTGGATTGCTCGACTGCGCCTCAAAATCTCCTCCCGCCCCGACTCCGTATCCACGCGCGGCGGCAGTCTATCCAGCTTGACCCTATCATCGACGATATCATTGACGGTATGTCACCGTCCATTGCGTTACCACTACAGCTGATCTCCTTGACAGACTTTTAAACGGATCTCAGTTGCTCTTTTCTCGGTATACCATGGACGCCCCCCCGCAAGTCTACCGTCCACCTGCCTCTTATGCCAACTATATTAGTTCCAACCCATCGTCTACCCACTCCTCGCCCCAATCTTATTCCCAGGAGCTTGAGATCTCCTACAACCCATACCCAAACGTCTATTCAAATAATACTCGACGACCTCCACAGACGAAAAGTGCTACCTACGGACCTCTACATGTATCGACTGGTGATACCTCTCTAGAGCATGATCCCAACGAGCGCACTGCTCGTCCCAGCAATGCATACCGTCACGCGCTATTTCATGCCCAGACAATGCCGCTGCCCTCCCAATCACACCCAGTGCCCATGGAGGAGGACCAAAATACAAACACAGCGCAAGAGTCTAACCGTCAGAACTTTAACTATACTAGCTCTACCCCCGGGCTTTCTGGCGGACTCTCACGGCCGCTCAAGCCATTTGAGCAGGATCGACTCGCACAGCTTGACCGGCTAAAGTTCTTCCTAGCGACAGCGCCGTCCAGGTGGGACACACCCGGCGACGGTGATCAGCCGAACAATGCGACGTTGCTCAACGGCCAGTCGTTGCCGAACTCGTACCCGTCTCTTTCTCCGAGCAATGGCCTAAGCATCCATCACGGCGGCCCGGATGGACAAGGCCCATCACATCCTCCGCTTAATAGGTTCCCCCTCCCCTCGGGGGAGTATGTCTCCTGTGTGCTCTGGAACGGACTGTACCATATCACCGGTACGGATATTGTACGGGCGCTAGTCTTCCGTTTCGAGGTAAGTAGGCCTTTGTTCCAAATATAGCAATTTGGTGTTTTTCCGTTTCCAACTTTTCATGGGAGAGAATCTGACAAGTTTACCCTAAATAGGCATTTGGGCGTCCAGTCCGCAACATTAAAAAATTTGAGGAAGGCGTCTTTAGTGATCTTCGCAATCTGAAGCCGGGTGTGGATGCGTGTTTGGAGGAACCAAAGGTGTGTGCCGCCTTTCCTTTTGCGGAATAAACACCGCTTGCTACTCGTCGTTTTCAATGACGTCGTCCTTCATTTTTGCATTTGCATTTTTCATCAACATTGACACCGCCGCTAATTCCTTTCCACCTCCTTAGAGCCCGTTCCTTGATCTCCTCTTCAAATATCAGTGTATTCGGACCCAGAAGAAACAAAAGGTTTTCTATTGGTACGTCACCTCTCTCTATTTTTTTTCTTTCATCAGATCCTTATACCTCCCTGCATAGGTTTTCGGTGCCTCACGACCGCCTTTTCCTTGATGCTCTTGAGCGCGATCTCAAGCGGGAAAAAATGGGCCAGGAACCCACCACCGCCATCGTTGGCGAACCTGCCATGTCGTTCACATACGATTCCAAGAAAAGCCTCTATGAACAATTCTCCAAAGCCCAAGGAGTCAGGGATGGAGAAGGTGAGCTCGAAACCGCGGTTCGCATCATCGAGGAAAGTTCCCGTATCAATCCCGTCGCACTCGGTGGGGAAGAACACAATGGCGACATTAGTACAACTGATGAGAGCGACGCCAGCGCCAGCGACGCAGGCGAAGTGATGGCCGACAGCGATCGAGGCAATCCCGCTGCGCTTCAGGCGATCGGCCTTGGTAGTTCCTGGCTTGGCGGGAGCTCGTCATACAAGGTTCGCAAGAAGGGCCCCAAACGCGATGATGAGAAGCGTGGGAGAAGTGTTCTTGGCGATCCTCATAGGAGGTTTGGAAGCCTCAGCCTTAGTCGGGAGCGCGGCGATGCGTTCCCTGGCAGTGATTTTGTCTCCTCTGCGGATATGTTTAATATGCAGGCACGAGGCGAGCTCCTCGCCGCGGATGGGTCCCGTAAATCGAGTATGGGACCGTACTATAACGAGGCTGGCCAGCTGCAGACGCAGGCTCAACGCTTCTTGAGTGCCGGGAGCGGCCATACCCGTGGAAGGAGCCAAGAGCAACTACATCGACACACGTATCCATTGGCATCACCACCTGCGACGACGGCGTCGGCCCTGTCCAGTGGCTACCCACCTTCTTTTGCTCAGCAGCAGGACGCACCCGAGGGAGTGCCAGTGCCCAAGACGAAGGCGTTTGTGTGCCCGCTGTTCTCGTGTGGACGGATGTTTAAGCGTATGGAGCACCTCAAGAGGCATCTCAGGACACATACGATGGAGAGACCGTACGCCTGCCCGCAGTGCAATAAGAAGTTTTCGAGGAGCGACAACTTGAATCAGCATCTGAGGACGCATGGGAGAGGACATAATGGGCCTGTTGGGGCTGCGCCGACACTTGGGGAGTGGATTGATAACAGTGGAGATGATGCGGATGGCAGTAGTGGTGGGTCTCCTGATGGGCGGAGTACGAGTGTGGGGAGGGACCATGATGCTAGTGGGGTGGAGAGTGATTACGATGAGGGGCAGGGGCTTGGGATGTTCGTTGGCGGTATGGGCATGGGCATGCCGGATTTCAACTCCAGTATGCTCGGTGGATCGTCGGGGTTGACGTATGGCGGAGAGATTGATCCACAGTCATGTGAGGTAGAGGTGCCGGGCGATTTGCCTGATGTGTCTGGCGACGAGGACGGTATGCTTACTATCAACCAGAGTTTTGGGCAAGACGTGTACTACCCCGCACAGAATGGCCTTGGGCTGAATGGCCAGCAACAAGACGGGTTCGATCCGAATTGGTCGTTACGTCCTCAGCCTAGTCCGGCGTTCAGCAATGTCAGCGCACCGTCACCACCACCTGGTGTTCTTGGGAACATTCGCAACCGAAATTCACTCAGCTCCGTCACTGGCGGGTACCGTACTCACTCCTCCGCTTCCTCCGCGTCCGGCTCTTCCGTCTTTGGTGGCGACGACTATGTCCCCTCCCTCTCCGCTCCATCACATAAGCAAGCCTTTGATCACTCTGGGCTCTACCCTCCAGATCTAAGTAGTGGAGGAGGTCCTATCCGGCGGTATCGCAGTATGACGCCGTCGGCGATACGCCCTGTCGAGTCTATCCGACGACCGGGGACCGCCAACAGCGCAAGTGGGGACTTTCTCAACGACTCTCCTGGATCTTCAACGAATATGAACATTGGTGGCCGTGGATACCACCCGTACGCGCCATACGGATCCAATTCAAGGCCTGCGTCAACACATTCAAGCCCGTCGACGTTCCCGATACCCCTCGCAGGCGAATACCCTAATCATCCCGGGATGCGCAGGTCTGAGAGCAGGAACTCAAATCTGGGAGGGACGATGACGCAGATGATGAATATGAGTATGGATTCGTCCGCTCCAAGCACTGGTGTGAATGGTGGAAGTAATGCGAATGGAAGCGGCCAACAATCGGTGTTCACTAGGACGAGTTCACCTTTTATGACGACGGAGAGTCCAGCGGCGTTTACGACTGAGCTGCCGCCTGCGACGACGCAGTTTGGTGCCGCGGGGGGTGCGGGGGTGTTTGGGTTGGAGGGAGGAATGGATGATCCTATGCAGGATCAGAGTGGGTATGTCATGCAAGGAATGGAAAGTGATTCGTCCTATTATTCGCATCCGCAACATGCGACGCTATAGTTCCCCCATTCGAACACCAGCATGACAAACCTCACAAGGGACGACGAACGAACGGAAACCTCGCTCTGGCTTCGGAATTTCTTTTCATGGACTTCGATATTGTATTTCTCGGAATCTATAATCGGCGCAACGACATATATCAAGCAACTGTATATCCCTCGGCTAATATCCCACCGACATGTGTTCTTACCTTTACTCTTACTCGCCTCTCCTCTCTTAGTATGTTTCGATATCATCCATGTTTGGACTGTTTCTCCAATGCTTGTTTTAATACGTATCGATCAAATTTCAATTTGTGTCGCTAGTATCGATTTTACTGTTTCTCATTTTTCGTATCTATATATTCATCTTTTGCATCTGCTATTTATTATTCCCTTTTCGTTTGCTGTTGTTCTTGATGGTGGTTCTGTTAGAATCGTCACTTTGCTTTGATTAGTAAATAGTCTGAGGTAGATCGGCCTGCCTTTGTAATACATATCTTGTTCCTTGTAGACCGTCGATTTCTAGAAAGGATGTGTTTAGTTAGGAACGACAAAAAAAGACACTGCAGCGTGATCAGGAACGTCGCTTGCCTTGCGGTGAGCACGTGGCGTGCTCTGTTGGGTTCTCGTCCTTAACATCGACCATCTCTTGTCTTCTCCCAGCGCTCTCTGCCAACGCAGAACCGGCCTCTGGGCTACCTCCCCTTGTACGTACCCCTGTGCATGCCAAAAGTCGATCAGGATCGCTTTAATTTACTTGAGCAGCTGTTTTATTAAGGCCACGCCATGCCCTCGTTTTTGTCCAAGGTTTTTGGACGTAAGAAGGACGACAAGGAGTCGCCTCGCCGCGTGGAGGATACTGAGCTTCTAGATGGAAAGTTCGAGGCGGTGTCCCCCAGTGCGACCAAGTACCCAGAGGTCGTGAATGAACGCCAGCCAAGGCAGAAGGACAGAGATTCACCGTTGAATGTATTTCGCTCGAAATCGAAATCTCGTCCGTCTTCGCCTGAGCCCAGGGATAAGCGTGTGGAGGTGCCGCATCTATCCTTGAACCTGCCGGGTCTGAAGGGTGAAGAGGCTTCGAGGGAATTGGGCGCTGTCTTCGAAGCAGATCCCGGATCCCAAATACTTTCCGAGGAAGCTATTGGAAGCCGCCGTTTGACCCCGCCGGAGACTCTTCTACTTGTTCGTGCGTGCTCAGAGGCTATCATTGCGCGAGGTACGTTGTTATAGTCATATCATTACGTCGTCTCTCATAGATTCGCCAGGCCTCGAAACTCTCGGGGTTATGCACCCTCATTGGCACTCAGCGTCACCAGAGGTACAGAGAAAACTTATTTCACTGTTCTTGAAATCATTGGTTCCGAGAATCACTATATCTGCGCTATCACCAACACCTTCCACCATTGCCAACGCGTTTGATTCTGAAATATCCTCAGCACAATCGCCACATGACGTTGCAGCTGTTCTTCGTTGGGGTCTCCGCCATCTACAACTGGAAGGTACATCATTCGGCAAGGATGACATGTGGTACAAGACTTTCTTCGATGCGGAGCGATCGACAGGCTACCCACCTAACGGGTATTCCACAACCCTAGCTCCTCTCCTTCCAACATCCCATTTGGAGTTGCTAACGGCAACTCTGGAAGTCTTCTCTTCTCTAGCAGCACATGCCGAGGCCAACGGCATTTCTGGAAGCAAACTTTCCAAATTCTTTGGTCTTTGGCTTCTTACTATTGAACGTGCCCAAGTCGATGATGACTGGCTCACTTTCTACGCTCGCTGGGAGAGAACAGGTCGTATGTTGGAGCACCTGTTCCTCTCGCGTATTAGGTATGTCGACCGATCCTTTCTCAAGCGAACGTAATTAACTTTGGGAACAGGGATGATGCTACCGAGTCTAGAATGCCTACACGTCTTCTGGAGCTTGTCAATCGCTACCCTTACCAAACCGATCCCACCGCGGACCTTTTAGCTCGCCCCCGTTTCTCCACTATCCAATACGATGCGTTGTTCGTCCGAATCGAGACTGAGCTCTCAGCCACAGCCGATCAGCCATCTCATCACCCACTACGAATCATCTCAGAAGCCTTCAAAGCAGAAGCATCCTCTGACGTTGGTGAACATGCCGCTCTATGGGAATCCATTAGGAAAGCTGGCGCCGATGAAGGAAGCCCCTCGCCCACCATGTACGGGCTCAATAATGTCTTCGCTGACGAGACTTTGCGCTTCTTCTCCCTTGTCCCAGTCGAATCGGATTTGAATGCATCGGGATCACCTTTCGGCTTCTACTCACGACCTTCCCGGCGGCGATCGTTATCATTCGGCAAGGATGCAGCTGCCACCGCTGCAGCTGTTGCCGCCCCCAGTAGTGTTTTGTCGAAGCACTCTAAGACTCCTACCAGCCCCCTCACATCTTCTGACGTCAACAGCCCTATCGGACTAGACTGGGTAACCTTCTCCACGTCTGGATTCCTTAATGAGTCAGCGGAACGACCAGCGCTTGCCTCCACACTCATGGAGAAGGAGAGGGACATGGAAGTCACCATCCCTCGACCTTCTTCCCCGCGCCTCAATCTATTCTCCGGCGCTCGTAAGTCTTTAGATACACCCCGCAAGTCTTCCGATACACCCCGATCGACAGCAAAGGCTGAGGAACCTAAGGTCTCATCAGCTGCACCGGCTCCAGTAAAGACTCTATCCAAATCCACACACGTGGCTCTAGTCCAACTCGATGAAGCGTTTATCGATTTCTGGAGCGACGCCCTGTTCGACCCCATCTCCTCTTCCTGGCCCGCGTTCATCATCTGCAAGCTCAAGAACGCCGAAACAAAGGTGCAAGGTAAACGCATCGAGTGGCTTGTCCTCGAGCAGGCGTTCAAACGACCGTCCCCACCTCCACCTCCACCTGAGGCGTCGACGTCCTCGCATGAGTCTCCGCGACGCATGAGACCGAGCTCGCCGAATTCGAGCAAGAGCGACGGGAGCTTCACGTTTAGTTCGGCGTTCTTCAAGAGGTTTAGTTTGTTTGCGAGTCCGGGGAGGACGACGACTTCTTTACCTGGAGATAGGGAGGGGACGAAAAGCAAGGGAAAGAGGAAAGCGGTTAGTCCGATGGCGGGTGAGATGGGTGAGATGGTACGTGAAGAGGACGAAGATCAGGAGAAGGTGAAGGAGAAGGAAAAAGGGAAGAAAAAAGGAAAGAAGGACGAGACGGTCCGTGTTAGAGTTCCTTCGCCCAAACCGAAGAAATCGGTCGATGCGGCGGTAAAGAAGAGTCTCGAGGAGGGGAGCAGGACCCATGGTGTCGTGACGAGCAGTTTGGCTGCTGGGGCTGCAGTGGTAGTCGGTGGAGCTGCCGCTGCTGTTGCTGCTGGAGCATCGGAACAAACCGAAGCTGTGAAGCCTGTGGATTCTACTACACCCATCCCTGCTGTAGAGCCGACTATGAATGTTGCACCTGTCGAGACTGCGACAGTGGCACCTCCAGAGGAAGTTGCCGCACCCGAACCCGCTGACATTGCTGACGTGCCTGTGCCTGTACTCGTCAGGGATGTTCACCCACAAGAGGAAGCGAGCAATGGATCTGCGGCAGCACATGCCGGTGAAACTCCTCTCTATAGAGCGGCAGTTTCTAAGCCCGAAGTTTCGCAACCCCTTGTGGAGGAGCCTCCGGCTGATGAGCCCGAAGTCGTATCGGTCGTGGAGGAGGCTAAGCCCACCGAGCCCGACGCTGCACCTGTCATAGATGAGATCAAGATTATTGAGTCGGAAGTCGTGCCGGCCGTGGGGGAAGCTAAGGTTCCAGAGCTCGAGACTACGCCTGTCGTTGAAGAAGGCAGTGTACCGGAGCCCGAGACCGTACCTGCTGTTCAGGAGGATTTTGAGCCCGAAGCTGTGCCGGTTATTCAGGATGTCAAAGTCACTGAGCCCGAAGTTGCATCTGTCGTAGAGGAGGCTGCTGAGCCCCAAGGTGAGGCCGTTGTGGAGGAGACCAATGTTCTTGAGCTCAAAACTGCAGTAGCAGAGCTTGAAGCTGTACCCGCCGTAGAGGAGGCCAAAGCCGATGAGCTCGAAGGTGCGCCCATTGTCGAGGAAGTCAGGGCTCCTGAGCCTGAAACTGCACTTGCTCTTGAGGAGAACCAGGTTTCTGAAGTTGAAGTCGAATCTGCCGTCAACGACACGAAGACTTCTCAATCTGAAGCTGCTTTCATGGAAGAGATCAAGACTCCCAAGTTGGAAGCTTCACCTGTTGTGGAGGATATCAAGGCCGAGCCCGAAGTTCTGTTTGCTGTGGAAGGTCTCGAGGCCGCTGAGGCTGCAGTTACACCAATCATGCAAGAGGTCAAGGCTCCCGAACCTGAAGTTGTAGCGATTCTCGAAGAGGCCGGAGTCTCAGAGCCCGAAGTTGGGACAGCTGTCAACGAGACCAGTGTTCACGAGCCTGAAGTCGCGCCTGTGGTCGACGAGCTCAAACCCACAGAGCTCGAAGGCGTGCCTGCTGTGGAGATTGCTGAATCTGAAGCTGCACCTGCTGTCGAGGAGATCAAAGTTTCTGAGCCTGGAGTTGCACCCGTTGCTGAAGTGGCTGAGGTTGTTGATGAGACAACGTCGAAAGGTTTGTCGTCTTTCATGGACTGGATTATTTCAGACGCCCATCAAATTTGTAGATTTTTTTGACGAGCCGCGAGAGGTTGAGCCTGAAGCAATCCCGACTGCAGAGGAACCTCTCGCGGAACCCATAATTGATTCTTCTGTGGTAGAATTGGAGACAGTTGTCACACAGGAAGATCAGGCTACCGTCGAGCAGGTCGTTGAACCCGTCGTAGAGGTTCTTCGACCTCCCATCGAGGAGTCGTCTGCACCTGTTGTGGAAGAAACAGTTGAACCTACCATTGAAGATGCTGTCCCGACTGTTGTCGAGGAAGCGAGTCAACCAGCTATCGCAGAGGTTACCGAACGTGCCGTCGAGGAGACCCTGGAATCCACTAATGAGCCTCTCGTCAAGGAAGCTAGTCCTGTTGTTGCGGAGGCTCCTGAAACTGTCGTCGGAGAAGCTGTTGACTATGCCAGCGAACCTATCGTCGAGGAAACGGTCGAACTTGCCACTGAATCTGTCATCGAACAGCCTGCCGTCCCGGAGGCTCATGAACCTGTTGCCCAAGAAGTTGCTGAACCTCAGGTAACCGAAGAGACTTCTGAACCTGTCATCGAGGAGAGCGTTGAAATCGCTATCGCTACTCAACCGGTCGTCGAGGAGAACGTCGAATCTGTTGTCAAACCGGTCGACGAGGAAGCTCTTCAGCCTGCCGTAACGGAGGTTCATGGATTTGTCGCTCCAGAAGTTGAAGTACCTGTCTTCGAGGAGATAGCACAACCTGTTGCTGAAGTTGTCGCTGCGGAGACTGTTGCACCTACTGCTCTTGTCTCAGAAGCTGCTTCTCTCGCAGATGTTCAGGAACGTATCGTCGAGGACGCTGCCGCACCTGCCGTTGAAGAAGCCGCTGAGACGGCTATCGTCGAAAGGGCTATTGAAGCTGCCATTGAGAAGACACCCGAGCCTGCCACCGAGCAGGAACTTGTGGTAGCTGAGCCTGAACCTATTCTTGACGAGGTATCTACATCAGCGGTGGGATCCGAATCCAAGGAAGAAACACCAGTACAAGCTGAAGAGATTGCAGAAGCAACGCAGGAACCAACCGTTATCGAGAGAATTACTGCTGTTGAGCCCGACGAAGCTGTTCTTGTTGTTGAAGAAGATCTGGTACGGAAAGAGGCTTCATCGACAACGCCTCTTGTAGAAGGTGATTATCTTGATTCAAAAGTACATCCATATATCGAAGCTGACATTGGCCCTCCAGATGCACCCATTGATCCCACTGTGGATACCGTCGCAGAGGAAGTGACTAACCTTGCTGCTAAGGAAAAGAGATCCGCTGTAGAAGAGGCTTTTGCACAAGAGCCTGTTGCAGTTGTCGTTGAGGATGTTCCCATTGCTGAAACCACCGTTGAATCCGAACAGATCAATACCCCTGTTGCGGAGGAAGCTGTTGTTGAAGAATCCATCCCAGTGGTCGAAGCCGTCACAGAAATACCTGTTCCCATAAAGGAGGAAGTTGAACTCACCGTCGAAGACTCTAACCTCGCGGCTAAGGAACCTGTGACTGAGCCATCTGTATCCATTGAAGTCTCCGACCCCGTCCCAACCGTTTCAGATCAGCTCGCAGACGAGAGTGTACGATCCGAAATCGTTCTTGCAGAGGAAATCGCGCCCATCGTCGAGGGGCCATCGCCATTGCCTGCAGAACCCGAGAACGTCGAAGTCGACATGGAAGAGCACGCTCCTTCATTTGCAGAGCCTGAGCCTGAGCTTGAGGTCAAGGAACCTGCGCTAATCGACCCTGCCTCGGTTGCCGCTGATGTGCCTCAAGAGGCCGCCGCCACTGAAGATCTCACAAGAGACGTTCTTCCCCCAACAGAAGGGATTACACCCGTCGTTGAGGAGCTTACACCAACAGCCACAGAACCCGATGTCGAGGTAGAAACCATTGCTGCGTCAGCCGAAGCCGAACCTGTCCCAATCACGATTGAACAGCCTTCGGAAGAGAGCACCAATGTCGGTGATTCCGAAGAGGAGACTCCCGTCCCTACAGAGGAGGTTCAAAGCGTGGCTATCGAGTCGACCCCATCGGCTCCAGAGCTTGATACACCTGCACCCATGGAAGACGCTCTATCCGTCGAGAAGTCTACGTCATCAGCTGCAGAATCTGAACTCGAGGTTGAAATACCTGCGTCAGTTGAAGTTCAAGCTTCCACAGTCGTTGAAGCTGCGCCCATTGTCACAGAGTCTACTCTAGCCGAGGCCGTAGCTCCTGCAGCAACCGAAGTCGAACCCTCTCGAATTAACACAGAGGAGTCTCTGGAGACTGACGCTGCGGAAACCCTCGACGATACTCCCGCCCCTGCAACAGAGGAAGTCGTAATAATTGCTGAGGAGCGTACACCATCGAATACAGAATCAGAGCTTGAGATCAACGTCCCTGCTGTTCCGACTGAAGTCGAACCCGTTCCAGTCCCTGCAGATCAGCCTGCGGTAGAGAACACGGAAGCCGTCAACACAGCGACTCCCGCCTCAACAGAGGAAGTTGTACCCGTTTTTGAGGAACTGCAGTCTGAAGTAGAACCTGCTTCCCTCGCAATTCAGCCGACATTGGCTGTTACAGATGAGCTTGAAGAGAGCACTGACACAACTGAACCCACGGAGGCAACTCCTGCGCCCATCCCAGAGGTACCCGTTAGCGATGCGTCTCTATCTATAGTCGAATTCGAGCCCAAACCTGAAGGCCCAGTAACTACCGAAGTTGAGCCTTCCCCGATTGATCAGCCTTTAGAAAGCAGTGTTGTAGCCCATTCTACAGAAGAGATTCCTGCTCTTACGGAAGACGTTGCACCGGTTGTCGAGGTCGCACTTTCAGCCACAGCTAAACCCGAGTTCGAGACAGAAACTTCTGCGCTCATTAAAGTCGAACCCACTCCGAGTCCTGTAGATGAGCCCATGAGTAGTGACGTCATTGTTGAGCCCACGGTTCCTATTCCGGCCGAGGAGCATATCATCGCATCCATTGTTGAGGAGCTGGCGCCTTCAATTGTAGTTGAACCTGAGCCTGCGATTGTCGAGGTCGAGCCTATCCCGGTTGCTGCTGATCAACCTGAGGAGAGCACTGTTGTAGCCGATGTCGCGGAGTCGTTACCGGTCCCCATGCAAGAGGCAACACCCATTGTTGAGGAGCTTTCACCCTCAGCTGCGCCCGAAATCTCTGTACCTGCCCAAGCCGAGCCTATCCCGACGGCCAAAGACGAGTCCAATGAGGAGAGTACTCCCGTAACCCATACCATAGAGGAAACTCCAGCAGTTACGACAGTGGAAGTCACCGCACTAGTTGAGGAGCTTTCACCCTCCGATGCTCCTGAATCCGAGCCCAAGCCCAAGCCCAAAGTCCCTGCACCTGCCGAAGACGAGCTTATCCCAACGGCCGAAGACGAGCCCAATGAGGAGAGTACTCCCGTAACTCATACCACAGAGGAAACTCCAGCAGCTACGACAGAGGAAGTCACCGCACCAGTTGATGAAGAGTCCGTACCATCCGCAGCAGAACCCGATCCTCAAGTTATGGAGTCTCCCGCGCCCGCCGAAACCGAAACCGAAACTCTTCCGGCTGCTGCCGAGGGGGACATTGAGGAAAGTCCTGCTCCCATAGTCGAGGAACCTGTGCCCGCAGTCGAAGAGCCGGTACCAGCAGCTACAGAACCTGAAATCAAGCCCGAGCCAACCGAAGTCGAAGCTGTCCCAGTTGCTGTAGACGAGCCGAAGGAGGAGACTATCATAGCTTCCGTAGATGAAACTCCGGCAGTTGCAACACAGGAAGTCGTCATACCCGTTACAGAGCCTACGCTATCTGATGAGCTTGTGGTGGAAACTCCCACACCCATCGAAGCTGAATCTACTCTAATTATCGCAGACGAGCTTGTGGAAAGTCCTGAATCTACAGAAGAAGCTCTGAAGCCTGTCGACGAGGAAGTTTCTGCACCGGTCGTTGAACTGTCGGTTGTGGGAGTCGAGCTTGTGACGGAGGAAGTTCCTGTGTCTGTTGAAGTTGAACCTGTGCCCGCTGCTGCGGAAGAATCAGTCGAAAGCACTCTCGCTGACGAACACGCACCAAGTTCAGCTGAAGTCTGTGTTGAAGAAGTTCCCGTCGTCGAAGAAGAATCGGTCCCAGTGGAGACGACGGACATGGAGGGAAAGCCTGCGGAGATTGAAGGTGTGCCTGGAGGTAAATTGTCATTCTGGAGTTTTATGACAGAGAGCTTACACGATATGCTGTGACAGATATTTCGACTTCAGCTGATGAGACAGCGAATGGAGTGGTATCGAACGAAGACGCCGTGATCGCAGGTACGAGAGACTGATTCCTCCTTCTCGTAATAACAACATTGATATTTGTTCTAGAAAACGGAAATGGTCATTCGGCGGCTGTGAAAGAGGAAGAGCCGACCGTCGTTGCGAATAGCCATGATGGTAATACGGTGACACTTGTTGAAGAGTAAAGTGTTCATTCTACCTGTTGTTGTATGTTTCTTCATTGAGCTCTACTCCTAATGTCAACTCATCATGCTCCATTCAGAAGTTCACACTAATCGCACATGGTATACCCGATATTGGCGACCTCAATACCCACCAACAACCACTGTCCTTTCGTCTTTATACAGCTTGCGATTCATTTTTCTATCTCATTTGTCCTTTCATGGTTTAACGTTTATCTCTCATTGTTCACGACTCGATATGTGCTGCCTTCATTTCTCTACATCTTTTTCGAATAATTAATTCTCTCTCTTTCTCTATGCCTCATCTATTACCGGACTATCTTATACTTTCATACTGTTTGTCCACATGCATCGGAAGGACACTACTCATCTCCCCTGCTTACGCTCAACCGGACGGACGGACGGACGGCCACAGTCACTTACGATCTATCTTCATTCGTTCTCAATTTCCTGTATCATGCATTCGGATATAGCATTTATTACACATAGTCTATCTCCCAGTTATTCACTTGTCTTTCAGAAATGATTATCACTATTCTTCAATACGCATTGGAACGGGTGTAAATGAGCACCATACGCATACATTCATCCCAGCATGCATGTTTAACCGTAAATCGCCATTTGTCCGACATTTGGTCCCGAGGATGCCGTGAGCGCTACTCCTGTGTCCCGAGAATGTATCCACTGCGAAGCCGAAGGTATTTATATCATGATGTCGTTTTTGAATATTGCCCAAGATAACGCCTCGGGGTGAGCCTCTGAATTCATTGATATTCTCCCTCAGAATACATTTTCATAAACGGGCAGTACAGGTCAAGTGTCGATTTGATAAGAAATAAGCGACGTGTCGAGCCAGGCACGATGTCGACAATGGACATCTTCAAGTTTTTCCAACTTCCGTGGTCATTCGGAGGAAGGCATTTGACCTGGTTTGATCTGAATGATCATTATCGCATCAGGTGCGCACACTATCGCCGCATCGCCGCACTTTGGCCTCTCAAGAGGAGAATGAGAGAATGATAAGTACATAAAGGCAAGACGGCAGAGAAAAAAATTGAACTGAGACATTACACACGCAATTGGTGATGAATGGAAACTCTGTTGCGTGGCGGAGGACGCGTTTGAATTTTGGAATTCGTGCTCGGAGGAACAATGACGTCGTCAGGAGAGGACCCTAGTTCGGATTTCCTATAAGACCATCCGTCTAGCACCCGCAATAGAGGCTTCCCTTCCCTCCCCCCACATGACCTCCACCATCGACCCCGAGACCATCGGCAAGCCCGCACACCGTCGTCGCCATGTCCGCACATTAACCGGTGAGCTCCCTCAGTTACTCTTCAGGATCCATACCAAGCTCCTGTGCTCGCTATCGACAGGTTATCTGCCGGAGAAAGATGCGTCTGGGAAGGAAAAGTGGCCCCGAGGAGACGAGCAAGTGTGGAAAGCGGGGATGCGTGGTCTAGACACCGGTCCGTGCATCATCGCCTTCAATGTTCAAACTTATGTTCACTAATAATGTCCGTCCGGATATCGATCAGATGTCGAATCTATCACGAAATCGTTCGTGAATCATGTCCAGACGTCCTTGGCTCGTCAGGCGTACAATTTAGGTGGGTATATGCGTATTTTGATCAGGTGTTGAAGTTGAACTGGAGATTGCGATAGATGATCTTGGTGCGTACCAGGCCGCTGCGCTATCTGCTCGGGACAATCTCCTGGTAAGTCCTCCCAATCTGCTTTCACCTATTTCCTGGCTCACGATGACGTGATTTAGGTCAATTGGAACAAGACTCAAACCGAATACATGCGAAAGGCTCCCAAGAGGGCCTACTATCTCTCCCTCGAGTTTTTGATGGGCCGCACGCTGGACAATGCTGTGCGTGTTGTTCATCTCCTCACGATTTCTCGTTAATAATGCCCTTCGCTAGTTGCTCAATCTGGGTTTGAAGAAGCAGTTCTCAAAAGGAATTGAGCAGCTTGGTTTCTCCATCGAGGATATCCTTGACCAAGAACGTGATGCTGGACTTGGAAATGGTGGTTTGGGCCGCCTCGCCGCGTGTTACTTGGATTCCTCGGCATCCCAAGTTCGTGACATCTCGTCATATAGTCCTATATATATCGCTTATGATCTTCATTCAGGAACTTCCGCTCTGGGGTTATGGATTGAGATACAAGTACGGTATCTTCCAACAACTTATTTCACCAGAGGGCAATCAGCTTGAAGTACCTTGCTTCTTTCCCTTTCAAACTCTGATCTTACAATGAACTTTTAGGCTCCTGACCCATGGTTGAACCACCACAATCCCTGGGAGGTAAAGTTCCTCTAAACCACTGCATCATCCATTCCTAACGTCTCCACCTTCAGCTCCCGCGCATGGACGTCACCTACCAAGTTCGGTTCTACGGTCAATCCGAACGACTCAACGATGGTACACCCCGCGCAACGTGGACGGGAGGTCAAGAAGTCCTTGCGATCGCACACGATGTTATGATTCCCGGATATGGGACGACGACTACGAATAATTTGAGGCTTTGGGAGAGTAAGCCAAAGAGAGGGTTTGATTTGAATTCGTTCAATGGTGAGTTTGCTACGTGTCGGGTGCATGACCGAGTGTGGTGACGTGGATTGCAGCGGGTAATTATGAGGGTGCGGTTGAGAGTTCGAACAGTGCAGAGGCGATTACGTCTGTGCTTTATCCGAATGATCATACGTTAGTATTATTTGTTCTGTCTTCGAGTTTTGCTGTTACTGATGTCCGTGTGATAGAACATGTAAGCTTGCCTCTTACCTAACAAGATGGGCCCTGACATCCTGCAGTCGGCAAAGAACTCCGCCTCAAACAACAATAGTCAGTGTCTACCTTCCTATCCCTTCGTGCTACTCTTCTTACCCGTATCTCCAGCTTCTGGACCGCTGCGAGTCTCGCAGACATCCTCCGCCGCTTCAAGAACCTCGGAAAACCTATCGAGGTGTTCCCTGAATGTATGCTTCTTCCTTCCTACTCTGATCCATCCATGCACACCTCATTGTTCTCTATTTCTGTCAATCAGATGTCGCTATTCAGCTCAACGACGTCCGTCTTCCTCATTCATGAATCTCTTGATTGAGTACTAACAACGAACCCAGACGCACCCTACACTCGCGATCCCCGAGCTCATGCGTATCCTGATCGACGAGGAAGATCTCAAGTGGGACAAAGCGTGGAGTATCGTCACGAATACGTTCTTTTATACTAATCACACTGTGCTTCCCGTGCGTGCTTTCTCGGCCTTTTCCAGATCTGATTCCTGAACCGCTAATCATATGGGTATGAACAGGAAGCGTTGGAGAAGTGGCCAGTCACATTGATTGAGCATATGTTGCCAAGGCATATGCAGATTATCTATGATATTGTGAGTTCATTCCTTTGTTCTATTTGTTCCGTCTAAATTAATATTTACCTGCAGAACATGTACGTTGTGCTTTATTCTGCTTGTGGTCACCCGAAAAATTAACAACTATGCGAAAGGTTGTTCCTTCAAGCTGTCGAGAGGATGTATCCCGATGATCGGGAGAGATTGACGCGTATGTCACTTATCGAGGGTGATTACTTTCCTCAGGCCAACCTCGTATTGGAAACTGAGTAGCGATGTAAATAGAGGGACAACCCAAACAAGTCAGGATGGCGTACCTCGCGTGTATTGGTAGCCGTAAGGTCAATGGTGTTGCTGAAGTGAGATAATCCTTTTATTAATATTCGCTTGGAGTTTGTCATTGATTTGATGCGGCGACAGTTGCACAGCGAACTCGTGCAGACGACAATTCTCAAGGATTTCGTCGAGTTCGAGGGGATCAGCAAGTATGGTGTTGCGTGATTCTCTCGAGTGTGTCACTCACGTTTTTCGTAGGTTTGGTAATGTCACCAACGGCAGTAAGTCACCCATTCACGCATCTGAGGTAACGCTTAACAAACCATGACTATGCAGTCACCCCTCGTCGCTGGCTCGATCAGGTACCGTCCTCTTTCTCATCATCCACCTCAAACTCTCACGCCTAGTCTTTAGTGCAACCCCGAGCTCAGCGCGCTCATCTCCAAGACACTCAAACTCGACAAAGCCGCCTGGCTTAAAGACCTCACCAAGCTCGAGGGTCTCCTTCCGTTTACGGAGGACAAGGCATTCCGTAAAGAGTGGGCCGCGATCAAGCAGCGTAATAAGGAGCGTTTGGCGCATCATGTACAGGTTACGCTCGGGTTGACGGTCAATACGAATGCGATGTTTGATGTGCAGATTAAGGTGTTTTTCAGCCTTGTTTGAATGCGAGTTTCTAGCTAAATGTTGGCGGTTGGACAGCGTTTGCATGAGTACAAGGTCTGTGATGATTACGATCCATGATACCTTCCTGCTGATCGGTGACGGTGTGCAGCGTCAAACTCTTAACATTTTAGGAGTTATACACGTATGTTTTAATGTTATGTCAAGTCACTCTCTTCTTATGTTTGGCGCAGAGATATATCACCCTCAAGAACATGACCCCCGCCCAAAGGAAGAAGGTCAATAACCGAGTCGTCTTCTTCGCTGGAAAAGCTGCTCCCGCATGTAAGTACCCATCTCGACTCTTTGATTAGACCTGATCACCCCTTTCTACCATTGCAGACTATATCGCGAAGTTGGTAAGCAGATTCCCCTCTCAAGCGTTTCCTGACTCTGATCACGAGCGATGACCTGACTAGACAATCCGCCTTATCATTAATGTCGCACGTGTCATCAACGCCGATCCCGACACCAAGGACTACCTGACACTATACTTCCTCCCTGATTACTCCGTCTCTCTCGCCGAGGTCCTCATCCCTGCCTCGGATCTCAGCCAGCATATCTCTACAGCTGGTACTGAGGCGTCCGGAACGTCGAACATGAAGTTCTGCCTCAATGGAGGATTGTTGTTGGGTACGGTCGATGGAGCTAATATCGAGATTGCGGAGGAAGTCGGGGAGAGTAACGTTTGTAAGTACTTTATCGGATGTTTCGACAAATGTCGTGTTGACAATTTCGCTCGTTTCAGTCTTCTTTGGACACCTTACACCGTACGTCGGGTCTTCTGATTTGTTTCTGGCGGCCTTTGTAATAATCTTTTCTCTCATAGCGCTGTGGAGGACTTGCGCCACGAACACTTGTATCACCCCGTGCCCATCGAGCAAAAGTGTCCTGCCCTAGCACATGTTCTCGACCAGATTTCTGCAGGTCTCTTTGGTGATGGTGGGGTATATGAACCGTCAGTCTCTTATCATCTTTTTTCCGTCGTCCAAAGACCCACTGATGTCATGTTACAGGCTCCTCAGCACAATCAGACAAGGAGATTACTACTTGATCACTGATGATTTTGATTCATGTGAGTGACTTCGTTGGGATCTGTTCCTACGTTTCTCATACCCTTTTTTGTTTAGATCTCGCGGCGCTCACCATGGTCGATGAGGCGTATAGTGATAGGGATGAGTGGATTAAGAAGTCTATCAAGACTACTGCCAAGGTCCGGCCATGTATTCCCAAAACTTGCGAAATTCCTTCTGATCATCTTTTTTTTTGGCAGATGGGCAAGTTCAGCTCGGATCGGGCCATCAATGAGTATGCGGAGAGCTATTGGAACATTGAGAAGATTCCCGTGCCGAAGAATTAGAAATTCACGAAAAGGATCAGGGAGACTGCAGATGTTACGCAGTTCCTCCCATGTATAGTAGCATTGTTTTAGATTTGGAAATTTCTGTTCTGTATATGTAGAGGAAGAAGTGCGCCACTGTCAATACATGTAGAAACGGAACAAAGACGTAATTTGCTGGACGCTTGAACTCATATAGTTCACAAAAATTCGAGTAGTAAATCCAGAGATATCGAACTTGAGTGGTGTCATCTGTTACTTGACAAAGTAGGTATCTTTTCCAGGAAAACTTGTAGTACCAAAGTGAAGCAATAAATTCGTAAAGTGGGAGAGGGGTTAATCGGGAACAGAGGACGATATAGAATTTGCAGTGACTGGGGGATTTGAGTGCTAAATCTCAATGAAAGCAAAGATGGAAGGGAATGACCTGTCGAATCGGACCATCCACATAATGTTCCTTTATATAGTAAGGTTATTTATTCAACGGTGGTACAAGCAGTTTGTCGGCTGGTTTGAAGGGTGCTATCATGAGTCCAGGCACACGTTCACGGGCTTCATCAAATGATCCTCGAGAAATAAGGGTGGCAACGTCATTTTTCTTGGCCGAAACGTGAAGCACTTTCAGCTTGTGTTTATGTTTAATCATGACATCAGCCACAGCTTTGAGCAGGTGGTTGTATACGGGAGAGCAATGGAACGAGTCGAAGATGGTCACCGTCCCTGGATTATCCGTATAGATGACTATTTTGGAAGCAGAACGTTGACGAGATGCCGCGTCGAGAAAAGCCGAGGCAACGCCAAGTGCTTTCAGGAAATGTTCGAGGTTAGACTCGGATGATGTATTATGGGGGTTGAAGTAGTAGGCGACCCTAGGTCTCTGATCGGGATACCAGAAGGCGATGGATTTGAGGTTCGAGCTAGTGTACAGGGTGATGTCGGCTTCTTCTGGTTTCCATGCCCGTGCATCCTGCAGAATTCTGATTCCCTCAGAACTCTGGATGTGCTTAAGCGCCCAGATCAAGTCATTCCGAATCGCGGCATCACACGGTATCTGCGTGTTCGACCCACCAAGGCTGCGATCCACCTCGCCAATTTTGGCAAAGATATTTGCAAGTGCAGGACGGAGAAGCGGAAAAACGTTCAATGCCGCGTTCATCCCACCAGCAAGTCGCTGAAATTCCTTGTAGCTGAACGAACGAACCTTTCCATTTGATTGACCGGTGAATCTGTTCAATTCTGCGATGAGTGCCGTCTTTGCGTCAACTGGAAGAGTCATCGTCATTTTGTTCGCATCAACCTCGATACCGATGATCGTGAGAGGGTTTCCGGATACTTGCTTTCTTTCCTTGTGAGGGATACCAAGCAAGTCCCAAAGCTCGAGGAGTTTGCATTGGTTTCGCGGCATTGAACGATTATAAGGTGCATAGACTTGGGTGTCATTAGCATCGGAGACGCCGTATGTGTCATCATTATAACAGAAAGGGCGGTCGATCCTGCAAACGTTTTCGGCGATCCACATGACGAGGCTGTTCACGGAGCCCCATATTTTGAAAGATGCCCGACCTCCAAATGTGTTATTTCGGTCAATGTAGCGTTCACCATCAATAGTGTTAACCTGTTTAATCTGCCAATGTCGGTGCATAGGGCAAAGTCTGTAAGCTTCTGCTACGTCTGACTTCCACAATGTGAGTTTTCGTCCACGTGCGTGGGCCCCAACGAGCTTCTCTCCGAGATGTCTCATATCATCGAGAGGCATCCCAGCTATATCATCGTAATCGATCATGGAATTTAAGGAATATTTCCCTCCTGAATGGTTGGTGATGAGTCGAAAATCAGGAGTTCCATGTTTTGGGACTACATGGATGGGAGAGCTATACATCCCCGGAAGCAGATTCTTGCCAAATGACTCAGAGAATCTGCCTTTATCGATCTCTATGTCCCTCTGTTTGCGCAGGAATTCGGCCTCTGCTGGATTGCGAGGCATCTTGAGGGAGCCGTCGTGTTTATCAGGGTATTCGCCTATGTGCGTATTTGCAAATGGCCAAAATCCCTCTCGAAGGCCTTTGCAAACTGAGGCAACGAATGCAGGGTTGGGATGATCTACCAGAAGCTCTTCGAAAACATCTACTTGGATCGGTGTTACGATTTCAAAGAGGGCTGGGTTGTTCGTTACTGTTTTTACAACGACAGGATTCTTTAGTTCAGCTTCAGACGGATCTGGAAGGGGCTTCGCTGTCTTGGACCAATCAGCTAACGTCTCAGAAGAAACATAAGCCTCGCTCCAGTAGTTGTATCGCATGTATCGTGGTCGCATCCCACGGATCGCATCTCGAAAAACTTCGCCAAGTGCATTATCTGTGTCTTCCGGACTCTGGGCGGATGAAGTTCTCTTGGTCTCGCTTTGTTGGCCATCCTTTGAAGGTCTGATACTCATCATGCAAGGCTGAAGAGGAGATTAAATACAATACGCACATTTCAATATCCTCTCGGAATAATAGATGGTCCATAAGACGCTGAGCTTCCGACTGCGGTGGAAGTTGTTCTGTAGACGACAAAGCAAGTGCAGCGCGCCTATCGTCCTGTGCTGCTTGTTCAGCGATAGACGCTGCGCGCCAAAATCGTCGATCGATAATATGGCTTAAATCCTTCGCCATTGCATTGTCCTTCATCGTTTGAATCGTCTCATCGTAGAGCTCACGCTGCCAAAGAAGTGCAAGCTCCTCGTCAGATAACGGCATATTAGTCCCCGCCTTACCCTTGCGCGATGCGTTGATTTCAGTTATGTCCTGAAGCCCCAGCTCGGCGATCGCTTTGAATGTTTCTTGGTCCAACTCGCGGCCATCACGCTTTGAGTTGGAGGCATAGCGAGATGCTGAAGGCGAATGCTGTACCATGACTGATGACTGTTTAAGGTCAAACCTTGAACATGTGTTGATAAGCTTCCATAGACATTCGAATGGTAAATGTGACTGTGGGAGCATTCTGTCGAAGACAGAACCTAGATAGACGCTCACACTACATAAAGAAGAGGAATAGACACGTAGGGCAGTGACAGTCAAAGTATATTAAAAAGCAACAATGAGAGCCAGCCAGCAGAAAAGGATATTACAAGTGGAAACTGCAACCAAGCATAGCGAGCTCAGTAAAGCCTGAAATCTGAAAGAAAGTGGTCATGAGGCCACAATAATCAGCGAATTAGTACAAACTAGCCAAGACTGCGTAGACTGAAGTGGCTAAGAATCAATGAATGTGTGACATGAGGGTTCTTACCAAGCGAAATCATTCAACGCATCCGCCAATCATTTAACGCATCCGCCCATGAGGTGACCGCAACTATAAGCGCATAGAGTACGGTTTATAGCCACCTCTTCTCCTTCCCCGCTGGGGATTTTGGGCGAGTCTGTCAGCGACTCCAATTTGCGGGCTTCCTGGCCGCCAGAAGGGAGGTGGAGTGTAGACGCAAGGTAAGCAACTGTAACGAACTCCAGATGCTCAGCACCGTAGGTTGCCTAAAGACTGATAAGGGGGTTAAAAATGGCTGGCAACAACATAATCTATCATGGCTGGATGTCGCAACTAGTCCTGCATGTAATCTACGCAGATATCATAGCCACATGGAGCTCTTGGGTCTCCGGCCATGAAATCTCTGTAAAATATGCAGAAAAAAGTCCGAAAACCAAACTTATTGCTGAACACCTGAATTATATGAAACTTACGTTTTAAGAGAGGCAATCAACCTCGATAAAGGCTCGTCTCCAGAAACGATTCGTTGTCTAGGACATTCTCGGTAGAGAAAGAGACTCAGCCAAGCTGTAGAGTCGAAGTCAGATGCAGAGAGAAACGAG
>JAGGAX010025042.1:0-60791 GCA_017657335.1 Termitomyces titanicus | reverse complement strand
TCATGGCTGCCGGCACACTATTGGGGGAAGGCGACCACAACAGCAATCTATGTATATATAATGCAACAACAGGCATGGGAAAGTGTTTTGGAATACTATAATGGGATGACAATGACTAAGTCTGACTAAGGCTGACCAAGAACATTCCTTTTTGGGTAGTTGGCTCATTTTTGGGTCTTTTTCAGCACTTCTAAGTGAAAAACAGTGGGTGACTTTGATAGGTATATACCATCTTTTGGTAAGGTGTCAGGGAGCCTGCAAGTGTGGGAAAGACCAAAAATGTGTGATTTAGTGGTTGGATCTGGCTTTTCAAACAGACCTTTTAAGCAGCTCTGCTGCTGCTGATAATGTGTGATTTAGTGGTTGGATCTGAAGTTGATCTGGCTCTTCAAGCAGACCTTTTAAGCAGCTCTGCTGCTGCTGATAATTTGAAGCCTGCAGGTGTGAGAAAGACAAACCATGACTGAACATAGTGTGAGGGTATGGTGGACGATGACATCTATTGTTGCGTTTGGTCACGGTCGAGAATGCGAGGCACCGTGGACCATTTGAATTATCAGCCGACATGACCACAGAGTTTGCCTGTGGGTTGGAGGCTGCATTCTGATTCATGCCAGTGGTATTCAAGTTGGAGGTACCACCATGGTTCTTCTTCCACCAGTCAGGGTACTGTCCTTCCATCCCCCCTCCCTTCCTAAAACATTTGTCTATCATGTGTCCGGTGTGCCCACAGTTTGGATTAGCGCATACTAATTTGTCTTTAGTGGTAACTCGACCTGTCTGTGTCACTAATGCCTGAATCAATTTTGCTGGTGCTACAGCATTCGGTCCATGGAGGAGCAAGGCGTGTGTCGTCAGCCTGACAATGACCTCAGCTGACATCCCCTCATTGAGCAAGGCGTCCATGACAGGTGCCCACGATCCCGGCATGGACTTGATAATGTAGGCTCAAAAACGCTTGTCAGTTATCTTCGCGCCCTGATCATTAGCCCACGCCCAGGCCGTTTGCAATGCCTTGAAATGGGCTTCAATGCTAGCCCCCTCAACGTACTTGATTGAGTTCAGTTCTTCTTCAGCATGCAACAGTGCTAGGTTGGAACGCGCGTCATTTAACTTGGTGAGCGATGTCCATGCATCTGCAGCTGAGCCATCCATGCTAATCCCAGCACCAATGGGATTTACTACGTTTAACATAATCATGCTCCGTGCATACACGTCTTGCTGGAGCCATTCTTCTGCTGTCGGATCAGTCGCTCCTCACCACGTTGTCGGAACGGGGGTTTGGTCGGTTTGTCAGTGCTTCCTCCCTGTTTGCTCTCCTGTACGGGGTTCCTAATGCTACCGTCCAGATATCCTAGCAATCCTCGTCCACGTGCTGCTTTGGTGATCGTTGTCTTGAACGCGATCCAGTTCGAGCCATCGAATTTCTGACCGGAAGTCAGGACTACCTCAGTCGCTGTTATACACGACTGAGGTATGTCCTATCTTATTTACCACGATACCGTATTAACATAAGTACAGTTCTGTATTCTACAGGTATACACAGAATATATAGTCGCTGTTATACACGATTGAGTTCTGTATTCTACAGGTTATAGGGCTCCGAGCCACTCAGTTATTCTGTACGCGACTCCTGAAATCTAATTTTTTTTTTCACACCAAAACCGAACCCCGGAAAAGTAATATGGCTCAGAATCCAGCGTTGTTTTTACTTCCCACAGACGCGTACTTGTATCCTTCAACTGTACAATTCCTTCTCGATGTTGTCCCTCCATCGGTGTTGATAGGTCACGAGGATTGACCTGTCCCGTGATCCCTATCCCAACAGTTACCTCTATGCCATCAAACTCGTATCAGGCCCCGGTCGTTACAACATCATCTCAGTCCCTGATCTGTAACAACGTCTACTGAGTTTCAGGCTCATCACAACATTCCAGGTGTCTTTAGGCCCATCGGTGAATATCTTCGGCTCGGTTCGGCAGACTCGGTCGTTGCATCAGCGGCCTGTGTCCTGTGTTGTTGGAGGTGTTGCCGACACATGACAATCAATTCATTCCAATCTGGTCGTAACATCAACCCAGGTGCTAAATCTACAGAATGGAGCGAAGACCCCTTGATTGTTCACAAAGAAGGGATGATGATTGTGATCTTGAAGCGCCCCTCAAGGTGATCAACGGCCTATAAAAGAGCAGTTACATATGAGAGACCAGGAGCGGCATCTCCGTTGACGTTGATTCCCCTCCGCCCTCTTTTGTGTGCAGGCCACAGCTGCGAGCAGGTCCTCGTTTCATTCCGCGCAAGAACTGGATTCTTGTTATCATCACCTACCAGCTACAATGTTCGACTTTTGGGCCCTGTTTATTGTTGCCATTTCGATCGCAAGCCTAGCTGTTGGAGCTCCGACCCCACGTCGATCTCGGCTTTCTCGGAAAGATACTTCTGGTGGAAAGACATGGACTCAAGTTGATAAGTTCCAAGGAGATAATTTCCTGGAGTAAGTCTATCTAAAATATCAGTAAGTGCATGATCTAAATCAAGAATACTAGCGGTTCTTGGAATTTTTTTGATCAAGACGACCCCACTCATGGATTGGTCGATTATCAGAATGCTGCTCAGGCTCAATCCAAAGGTCTTGCTGTCGTCGAAGATGGTAAGCTTGTTTTGTCTGTGGACGACACGACGCAGCTTCGCTCTGGTGATAAACGCGCTTCGTAAGTGTCGCATCCTCATCAGAAAACTTTATCTAACCCTAGGCCTGGAACAGAGTGAGGATCAATACAAAGAAGACGTACAACGGGGGTCTGTTCATTGCCGATTTCGAAGCAATGCCCTACGGTTGTAGCGTGTGGCCAGCCTGGTGGAGTGTTGGTCCCAATTGGCCACAAGGAGGTGGGTTCAACACATTCACATGTCACCCTATCCCGGTTTACAATGGGCTTAGGCGAGATTGATATATTGGAAGGCGTGAACCTCGGCGATACCAACCAGTACACACTTCACACGAGTGCTGGTTGCTCGGCTGACACCAATGTGAAAACTACGGGCAAGTCATTAGGAACGACTTGTGCAAGCAGTGGTACCAGCAACGCCGGCTGTGCTTTCAAAGATTCAGACACCCGAAGTTACGGTGAAGGTTTCAATAATGCCGGAGGTGGTGTTTTCGCACATCTTTGGGATTCGGATGGCATCAAGATATGGCACTTCGCGCGAGCCGATATTCCTCAAGATATCACGGCAGGAAACCCCAATCCTTCATCGTGGCCTACGCCAGCTGCATACTTTACGACGTCCTCTTGCGACATCTCCCAACATTTCCACGATCATTCTTTGACAATTGACACTACGTTATGTGGAGATTGGGCTGGTGCGGCATTCAGTGCTACATGCTCTGGGACGTGTCAAGACGCTGTCAAAGATCCAAAGAACTTTGCCAGTAAGTTATTATTTTTAGTAAGCTCTGTTGTTTCCTTGAGCTCAATGACGGCGCTGTACAGATGCTAAATGGAAGATCAACTATATTGCGACCTATCAATAATTTGAGATGTAGGGTCACGTAATTAAGTATGTAGATCGTCCTTGGTAGGTAGGAGAATGAAAATTTCTGAGAGGGAATACGTGTTTCATTACTTGTTGGTGAGTTATCGCCTTGAAGTCTCTCGGGAGTTGCGTTGCAATTTAATATTCTCACTCTTGGCCAGCCTCGTCTATCATTCGAATATTCAAGCTTCAAGCTTTCAAGTCGCACGGTCATGTGTATCATGAAACTTCGTTCTCTCGCACTTTCGACATGTTACAGCTACTTCTCGAGTGTGACTCAACTGTCTCAAAATCCGGTGCGCACTGGTCATACTTACATCAATTATGATCAACAGCGCTGGATCATCTTTACCAGGGACAGGTCAGGCCCCTGGTCAAACTACCCCCTTGATGAGAGTCAATGAGGGTGGCGACGTCTGAATATTGCTTGCACACCGTAGACGGTAAAATACCCGCAGTCTGGCAGATGAGTGTTTGTTCTGTGAATGGTCTAAATCGTTCTCGACCATCGGTCAGGTATCTGATCAAGTCGATTCCATCCTTGCACGCTTGTGTTCAATTGTGTTGTCAATTTTGCCATGTATATAATCGTCACATTCTTGCTTTCCCCCGGATCCCCAGTACTCCAGGTCGTTTGGATGGGATTGATAGCCCTCTGATGTGTACCTGTCAAAAGTATCTCCATTGATCTTTTGAAAACACCAAATCGGTTACCATCGCGATAACACTCGACTGCCTCTGAACAAAGGCCGTAATATTGTTGAAAGGCCTTGGACAATGGCTCGTTAAATGGCTCGTTGCCCTGAAGTATTTGTTCACTGTCTCTTGATATCTGGCCTAGTTTCTTTGTCTCACGAAATTACTATAAAGTCTCGGCATGCCAATCTCCAGTGCTTCCCTTCCTTCCCTTGATCTTGGTCATGGTGCTGAACCCCTTCACGTTCCTTTCTCTTTCTTTTTTTCTCTCCCTTGTTGCAGGCAACACTGTTGAAGCCCGTTGGGCTGGTCGCCGGAAGCATGTTCAATTACTCTCAAACCATATGAATGTCAATATCATGAAAAGAAGCATGAAGAATTTTACTTTGATAGACATGTACCACGGCACAGATTTTCTGAAGTGAGTCCTCGAGTGTCATGTTATCATCGAAGCAGGCTGATACCTTGCTAGTGAATGGGATTTTTTTACTAGTGCAGATCCTACTCACGGAAATGTCAACTATCAACGCAAAAAGCAGGCTATGGACAAAGGGTTGGCTTTTGTCCAGGACGATGGAACTACGATTTTAGCCGTTGATGATAAGAATATTTTGCCGGTTGGTGCAAAGCGTGACTCGTGATTGTTTTCTATTGCCAGAGAGAATGACAGATTGACCCCCTGCATCTCAGCGTGCGAATCACGACCAAGAAGAAATATAATGGCGGGCTTTTCATTGCCGACTTTTTTGCCATGCCACACGGCTGTAGTGTTTGGCCCGCATACTGGTCTATTGGACCCAACTGGCCTCACTCAGGGGAGATTGACATTGTTGAGGGTGTTCATAACCAGGAAACGAACCAGTACACCCTACACACGTCCTCTGGTTGTACTTTGTCCTCCGGTTCTGTGCGCTTGGCTGATGACACGCACGTACTTGGGAAACAATGTGCCAGCAGTGGTCACTCGAATGCTGGTTGTGGATTTCTAGACAAAGACACGAGGTCGTATGGCAAAGGATTCAACCTTCTGGCTGGTGGAGTCTTCGCTCATCTGTGGAACAATGACGGTATAAAAGTGTGGCATTTCCCCAGAGGCGAGATTCCGAACGACATTAACCGGAAGCAACCGAATCCGTCTGCATGGGGTGAACCTGTTGCGTTCTGGTCTTCTGCAGCATGCAATATCAATTCTCACTTCCATGATCATTCATTGGTAATTGACACGACGTTGTGTGGCGACTTGGGAACGGCCACTTATCCTTCGTCTGGTTGCTCTGGAACTTGCGCGCAGGCGGTTTCCGACCCAAATAACTTTAAATGTGAGCCTTCACATCATTGGTCTCAGCGAGGGCTCATCGCATTTCTGCTTTATAGTCGCCAAGTGGAAACTTAATTATATTGCAGTATACAACTGATTTATATGGAGATTGCATGGTCGGCGCTACATGGAGGTGTTGTATTTCGTATTGATCTTGTAGATAGCTGGTTGTTGTAATTGGTGAAGCAATACCTGATTTTACAAAGACATGATCCGCTTCAGCCTGAGGTTCATATATATCATCTGTTTTTTGTGCATAGGTCGAGGCAGGAAGTGGTTGGGCTTGGTATCCCCAAAACTTCCATCATTCAACAAGAAGGTTCCTGGGACTATATATGTAGTAGAGAGAGGTAGATTTGAGAGCTCGATGATGCATGCATGCTCCTTCCGAATATATACTTTTCTCTCGATGAGTTTAGCTCATCGCCGGATCTCGGGCCGGAGTCTATATTATTGTCGGAGAACGCCGAGCTCGCTTGATTGATCCTCTTCCGTTCCGCTATCATCATGGATGAGCAGCGGCCGATTTCCGACAACTCTCCAGCATGGCCACGAAGAGCTTCTCGCGTATGTCTATCTTTTCCTTCTTCTTAACTTGATTCTAATACCTCCAAGGCATGTGCTAATTGCAGGTTGTTTTCTCTTTTGATATTGTGTTCATTTGCTGACATTTCAACAAGACGTGACAAAATACGATGCGATGGTGCGAGGTAAGCTTTTCAAGCCATCAGAAAAGTGTTACCTTCACACATACCCGCAGGCCGTGTGCTGGGTGTATAAAAAAGGGGTTTAGTGCAGATCAGTGTGTTGATGGATGTGATCCCTGCAGACGTGCGCGTGTTCGCTGCGAAGATGGCAAACCGTGCCAACGATGCAGGGAGATGCAACTCGAATGTTTGGAAGAAACTGTTTATCTCGCAGCGCGACCAGAATCACCCACCCCAGCTCCAGCAAGACCAATGCGCGCCAATGGGTCTGAACGAGCCAAGTTGGCATGTACGAACTGCCGTAGAGACAACAAGAAGGTGAGGGTGTTCATGTTTTCCCAATGGCGCGATCCAAATGTCATTTAGTGTGATGACCAACGCCCTTGTGGAAGATGTGTATCTCGCAATGAAGAATGCGTACATGTTGGTCGTGGCCCAAAACTTGTGAAACTCAGATGCGAAGGGTGTCGAAAAGACGGCAAACGTTGCGAAGATGTCCGACCATGTTCCAATTGTGTTGAATCGGGCCAACCATGTTCTACGCAACCCCGGAAAGGCAGGGGACATGGGACTCGCGTCAAAGCGGTAAGCGCTTGACACCTTTGATCTGATTCGTAATGCTTAGAACAACATGAAACCTTTGTAGGCGTGTGTAAGCTGCAGGAAAGTCCGATTACCTCTTTTATCCCGAAAAGACTGAAATCTTCTTCATAAGTAGGCGTGATAAGATTCGGTGTGATGGCGTCAGGTGAGTCTTATCTCACTCAAGCTGAGTGGGCTACGCTCAAACTCCTTTCAGGCCATGCGCTTCCTGCGTGCGGAAAGGATTGGAGTGTATTGAGCGTGCGTGCAAGAATTGCTCTCGCGAGGGTCGGGCAGCAGAATGCACACATCGAAAGGCTCAGGCTGCTGCCATGGCCGAAGCAGGTGAGCTAATGAAATGGCTCATCTTCCCGCTCGATCAGACGTTGTCCTTTTGTAGCAGCGGAAGCCCATGGCAACCAACCTGATGACCACCGTCCACCATCTGCCGGCAAGGAGTATCCTTCCCAACCGCCCCCCCAACAACGTCTCCATCTCCCGCCTATCTCTCATCCATCGTCATATCCCCCTCCCCCGCCTCCCCACATCATGTACCCACCGGCAAGCCACATCAATCATATGGGGCAGGCCTCGCATTATTACTACTCGCAGCAGGGCATGATTGGTCCTGGTCAGCCTCCGCAACCCATATTGCAACCCTACATCCAACATCCTCAGAGTGATCAACGTGTTGCATATTATCCTGCTATTGATCCCAATATCGACAAAGAACCGCCTGTTGGTGGAACGAGCACGTTTTCCAATAATGCGAATAATGGACAAACCCAGAGTGTTGCCTCTTCCGCTTCCGCTGTGACCAATCGTTGACTGCATGGGTTCAAATTGTTCTATATTACCTCAGGTGTTGCTTAGATGATGAATGTGTATCTTGTAGCTTTGTCTTTTTTTTTTTGGCCGATACGAATTGGTAAGTATGTATGTATGCATAGTTTCAGAGTCAAACGTAGTTGCAGTTTGACAATATCCAACTTGTACTCCATATGACATGCTCGCCGGGGGACTGGTGGGACGATGAAGAGACTATATATTTACATTTGTTTTGCAACAACTTGTATACAGGGCATTCAAAACGCTCTCGTTGTCCACTGTCGAGCCCATCTACCAGATGCTTTAAAATTATATTCTACTTCCTTGCTGCCTTACGCCCCACATTCCTTTATTTTTTCTTAATCATTTTTATGGATAAAGTTCCCTCGTTGCCGGAAGGGTTGGATCTCAGTTTCTGCCCATATCAATGTCCCAAGGTTGATGTTGTTTTCACAGGCTACCGGTCAAAGTTACCTATTTGGACAGACGAAAGGTCTGGAGCTCAACGGCATTAGCTTGTGGTTATCTCTCATTGTCATATAGAAGCAAAAGATCACGGAGACTACCGAGTACGTACCCTGTTGATCGCCCATTGACGCGTTGAAGTACTTAGGAGAGGCACAAAGCGATTCATCACATTCAGATTCTACCTCTGCTAGTGTTCCTCCGACTACACCTAGTAACAAAACGAAGAATATGAAAGCTACCACCATGACGGTATGTAAAACGCGTCTATATGTGTACTCAGAGCTTGACTGAAATCTCTAGGCACCCGAAAGCAGGGGACTACCGAGGATTGACATCCAGTAAGTTGCGTCAACTTCCTCGCCTTCTACGCGTCTAACTTTATTGCAGCCTTCCTAGTCCAGCGCCGAAGCGTGCTCGACGTGATTCCGACGAGTCCGTCAAGAGCACGGTGTCTAAGAAGAGCCAGCATTTTCGGACTCCATCCTCTGCCTCTGTGAACCGTACACAACCTCAATCGACATCTACCTCGGCAACTTCCAAGAAACCAATTCCAGTTGTCAATCCAACGCGCCCTTCTTCATGGTCCGTTTGACCCTGACATGCCGAATGCGTACTGATATCTTTGTGTAGGCGAACAGTTTCGCCAGATACCGACGTAGATGACGGCGCGTCAATCGCTGATTCCACCCTTAGCATAGGAAGAATTAGGCGAAACGAAGCCCAGCGGCTGGAATATTTTAAGAATGAACCTCTTTGTGGATCCTTGACGAAAGATACCGCTGAATGTCAACGATGCGGGAAGTCCGTCCGTTTGGGTGGTAGGACAACATATAGAGTCCGTCCCTGGGAGATCCATCGCGCTAAATGCGACCAGATGTATGTGTACGTTCATTTGTTTTCCCCTCTCACACAGAATCTGACTAGCTCTGCTACCAGGCCTACGGATGATGACCCAGATGACGATGGGGGAAAATCGAAACAACGTGCAAAAACAGTGGAACAGCGAATCGCTATTCTTACTGCTGATCCCTCTGTCTCATCACTGAAGCCTCATGAAGTTTTGTGTCGCAATTGTGGTACTTGGGTTCGTTTGTCCACTAATGTGCCCTACAAAATTACGAATTGGAAAGCGCACGCCCTCACTTGTCAGTCACCTACAAAGTGTGTTCGTCTGTTTTTTATGTTCTCGTCATTTTTGAATGAGATCATTATTAGACATCAACCAAGCGACCGGGTCGCGGCAGCGACGAGAAGATTACGACTTGTAAATGACTCTCAAGTCAGATCATTTACGGAACGTGAGGTTGTTTGTGCTTACTGTGAAGGTACAATCGTTTCGGATGGTGAGGGTAAGTACCAAGGCGAATACAACCTATCTGCTTGGACAGAACATAAAGTCACCTGCACTCAGTAAGTTCTCTAGTGGAGTAGCGTATCATCGTTTCTTAACGTCGGACAGACCTCGTACCATTTCGCCGAAGGTCAAGAAGACATCACCACTTCTGGCTTGTGTCTCGACAGTGCCGTTTCTGGGACGACCTCCTCACTCGATTGCCTCTGTCGCATCCACAGAGGTTACACTCATCGCTTCTGAGTCTCAACAAACTACAAACACTCATGGTACCAAACGCACTCGCGAAGACGAAGAGGGTATTGACGGGGCACTAGATGACAGAATGTCAAGACCGACCAATCGTCCCCGCACTGAAAATGGTGAAGAACCACCCAAAGAACAAACCACAGCAGCTGGTTGGCTCGCCCTTCCCTTCCAAGCATTCATCCGAGGCTTCAAGGAGAGCCTCTCACGAAGTTAGTAGTATGTATACCCTTCACTAATACTTTTACCGCACGTATTGAGGGATAATTTTCTCACCCCTGTTTCTCGAAATACGTGTTGTACTTCTTCTGGATACACCTTTTCGCTGCCCATTATAATGCTATTTTAGGCTCCACGCACTTGCCACGCATCGTCACTGCCGTTACGCGTAAGTCGGTGTTTTGACCCTTGAAATAGTCGGGCTTTGCCGCGTGGAGCTTATTTGCCTTCGAGGCTTTTCCAAAATGTCTACAATCGGAACTTACCCCACATTCCTCTTGGGCTGAACGAAAGTAGCGACAAAAATTTGACCCCCCCCCTGTGAACCTTGCGTCTACAAATCTCATCAGTGATCATTACTAAGGTCTGCAGATACTCCGAGTAGACCGTACTTTTATTGTGCATTAACTATAGCACTTAATGATGGCAACCATCCTTCCGGGTCAAAACCACCCAGAGAGGAATGTATGTTCAACGCCCATTTGACTTTTTCGTGCATTGAATTGTCTACGTCATACCAGGAGCTTCGCCGACCCATGCATATTTCAATACCGCATCCGTGAGTAAATGCAGCATGCACATGTGGTAATGGCGACACTGAAAGACTGGCAACTCAGGTTCAACGATGATAGTGACGATGATCCCCTTACACCCCTTTCCAGGTCTGTTTTGGTTCCCCCCCTTGCACGATGACCGAATTTATTCAGACAGCGCCAATAGTTCTGAGGATGAAGCGCCGGTGCCACACACTGAAGCTGAGAAAGCCCGCGAAAGGGAACTGTTACAGGACTCATTAGCCATTATCCTCAGCCCTTACCTCGTCAGATGTCGAACCTGTGGCTCGGACATCAAGCTCTCAATGAAAAGTCGCTTTGACGGTTACCATTGGCGGACTCATCGAATCCGATGTTTGAAGAAAAATCCTCTGTCTGCGTCTCCTACCCCGAAGAAACGAATTCCGAAGTTTTCCAAGGCCAAGGCCAGGGCACAAGCAAATCTTGTACGTTTTGGCTCGTAAGCTTTGACGACTTGACCCCGTCGACCAGATATTCTGCCTGCATCTAGATTCTCAGGCTGCGGCCATCGAGTTGTCCGAGCTCCGAGGAACTTGACATTCCAGCTCGCACCACTTCTCTTGAACAAAATTCCAAAAGGGACTCGATACCCGTGCCTCACGCCAGCCCCCTTCGTTATCACGCCTCATCCAGCTCGCCTTCGTTCATTGAATCTTTGATACCATCGCCTAATCCGGATGCCGTCTTTGAGGAGTACCTTTTTCGTACGCATGGCAAGAAGATTCAACCTTTCATCTCAGCACACTGGCAGGACTGGAGCTGGGATCAACTCCTTGTTCCCCGTTTTGTACTCGATCTTGATTTCGTCCCCCACATGAGACTAGAGGAAGACTTTGATGACGATGATGACAGCACCTAATAACACTGCCCTATGAGATCTGGAACCACTAACAATCCACTTTGGTATATGTGTATCGTTCCCTCTATTATACAACCAAACATCCCTTGTATCTATAACCTGGCATCCTCATACCTGTTCATCCACTTGACATGTCATAGACAATCCATCATCCCTCATCCCACATGTTGATCATATTACCATAAATTAATGATTCAATTTTCATGATATTCTACACAACGTCAATGGGTAGGAATCTATAGCCTTCATATTATTCATGTCCCATAGGTGGTGGTTTAACGATGCCGCTACGTAACATTTCTGCAACTATGGGATCGTCAGTGGCCTTCGACCCTCTGCAAGCAACCCGTGGTCAACTCATCAGAGAAAATAGATGTCGAGTGAAATACCTACAAAACAGTTCGTGCCACGTCTCTTATGATGTTTCCACTGGCCATGTCAATTTTGACAACCCCGGCAATACCATCTGCACGAGTGGGACCCACATTCAATAACATGACAGGTTTTTTTAGCTCAAGGGCATGTTTAAGTAATCTAAAGATTGAAACTTAGTCGAAGACCTTATGCCAGAAACTGGGACATACCTATAGGCAGAGTACGTGGCAAGAGTTGTACCAATAATTAAGACTCTGTCTGAATTTTCAATATTTTGCGATCTGACTTGATTCGATTAAAGAGAGGTCCTGGAAACATAGAAGAAAGGTCTTACGATCGTTCTTTAACGTGCTGAGGGATGGATTCTCCAAAAAAGATTACTTCGGGTTTATGCTATCAAAGTCCAAGGGTGAGACTCCGACAGGAGAATAGTGACGGCAGATCTTACGATATTGTTTCTACGGTGTTCTAGCAGACATGATGGACAATCCGGAATAATATAGTCACTGTAAGAAATGCCCAAGCCTTCAACGGCAACCTTGAATACTCTGCATCAGGCGAAAAGTTGCAGAAAAGCAAGGGAACTTTGTACATCTCCATCTGGGTTTGTTCTTAGTCGAGTTGAAGTCCTTTCCATGTCATCCGCAAATTTTTTCCACTGAGGATTCGCGGTGGAAAGCCAATCTTGAAAAGAATCGCGGTCTACGGAGTGTCGATGTTTGCAATGCACGCGCTAACAGCCTTGTAAGTAACATTAACAACTCAAAAACGTGAATGTGACGAACATGCAGGGACCCATGGAGCTCCAGAATAGTTTGCCGTATTCTGACGGGATCCCAATAAGGGCGAGCTGCCTGACAAAGAGCCTTTTGATGAAGTCCATCTACATTCTAAGGGGCATTAGGTACAGTACAGTCTATCAAAGCTCAAGTCAATGACTCACTTGGGTGACGATATGAGAGATGACTGAAGTATGCAACAGTGCAGCGAGTGCAAAGTGTGTTGGATTTGGCTGGGCGGTGCGAACTGAAGGGTATCCCAGATAGGACCTCAGCCTGGCGGGGAAGTTAAAGATAATGGACGTTTTAGACACTCAGACAGACCAATAACGCTGCCTGTAGAGTTGTATTAAGTAAGAGTATAGGCGTTGTCAGTTGACTCGTTCTCTTAAACAGTCCTTCTCACCGAAACGAGTGCCCTTTCTCTGTTTCATCTATAAGTTGATGGTAGAATATAGGTCTTTATCGTGTTACAGGTGCCAATAGCACGACGACGGTTTGCTTACTTGTAATTTGGATTCATATAACGACCGTCATTGCCTCGATATGCCCGAATGCCAGAGTCGACACTCACGCCTGCACCGGTCAAGACAGCTACATTTCCCTTTCCTAAGAACTCTGCAAGCCTGAGATTGGCTTCTGAGAGGGAGATTGACTTTGCAGAGGATGCAGCCGAGAGGATGGCCTGTGGAAGACCGGGGACGGAAACTCGCATGTGACTGTCAATACTCAAACCAAGCAGTTTGCGATCCTCGGTTAATTTCAGCTTTATCCCGGTTTCTCTACTTACATACTTCCCCGTCTCCGCCCAGACAATTACCATGAACCCACCTCCAAGCGTTTTACAAACTCCTGGTTTTGCTCATTATTCCTTGTCGTGGTCTCCATTTCATAATAACCGCATCGCCCTTGCATCATCGGCCAATTTTGGGCTAGTCGGCAATGGACGTCTCCATTTGGTGTCTCTAGCTCCTGGGCCAGCTGGACTTCCTTTGCTGAAGCTTGACAAGTTGTACGTCGATTGGTCGTGGTTATCTCTCCAGGGTGATCATCCAAGGCGCCAGTTACGAAACTCAAGATGGGTTGTATGACGTCGCGTGGTCTGAAATACATGAAAATCAGTTGGTGACGGCTTCGGGAGATGGTTCAATCAGACTATGGGACGTGATGCTCAATGTATAATTGGTAATCTTGAACAATCGCTCTTTGCTTACCTGTGCTTTTAGGATCTACCTATACGAGCATGGCAGGAACACACGCGTGAAGTTTTCTCTGTAGACTGGTCAAACATAAAAAAAGACACTTTTGCTTCGTCGTCCTGGGATGGGATGGTTAAATTGGTGCGTTTTCGCCCCTTTATCGCCAGAAATCACTCTGAATCAATTTTTAGTGGACACCAGACCGGCCAAGGTCCTTATCTACTCTACAAGCTCACCAATCTTGTGTCTATCAAGCCGTCTTCTCTCCGCATCAGCCAGACACCCTTGCAACATGCTCGACAGACGGGACGGTAAAAGTCTTCGACCTCAGGTCTCCCGCGTATGTTCCCTCCGGACCAGGCGCCAACAACTTCACGACTCCGATGTCGGCGGCAGTACTCACAATACCAGCATCTCCTGGAGAAGTCTTGTCTATCGATTGGAATAAGTATCGACCATTTACTTTAGCAAGTGGTGGCGTTGACAAAATTGTCAACATCTGGGATTGTCGAATGATTAAGCCTGGAGAACTTAATCAAGTTGGCGGTGCCCGTGAAACGCAACTTCTTGGCCACGAATATGCGGTCAGAAAAGTTCAATGGAGTCCTCATCGAGCTGAAATATTGGCAACTGCGAGCTATGATATGACCTGTCGAGTGTCTGTTGCTCCTCCTGTTTTTGAAAAACAAACGAGATACTGAATATCGGGTGTATTTTTTTACAGATGGAATACAGCTCCCGCCCCCGGTCGAGCACAGTTGATGCATATTCATGATCCTCATACCGAGTTTGTCGTTGGTTGTGGATGGTCACTCTATGAGGAAGGTATTTTGGCAAGCTGTGGATGGGACAGTAAATTGAATATCTTCCGAGTATAAATTAGACTCAAACCAGTCGTCTTGCAAGTAGGTACAAATGCCCAGATGTCAATGCTTAGAGAGATTTATGTTGATTTCTGTTTTTGAGATGTGGGATGAGTGTACATGATTACTTCCTTATTACACCCCAACAGTGTTCTCCGTCCCGTCTGCCTCGAGACTGAGTATGAATGCCTATAAGTTATTTCTGTTGTCATTTTTAGAGCTGTTTATCACAGGCTTGAGTTCTAAATACTTTCTGAAAATAGACAAGTCGATATCTTAGAGACTAACCATAACGTTCCGCGCAATCGTGGTAAGGCATGAACTTGGATTCGTTATTGTTACCACTATTAGTGACCGATTCTCCATTCCAGTCCGAACCCATGGAAGATGGAAAGAGCGAGATAGACTCCACCGATATCTTCTCCAGTTCATTGGAGACCCTTTTTGATTATCAACCGATAACACTGGCATCGGCGGGCTCTGTGTACACGCACGAGTGCAAAAACCCATTGACTAAGACTTGCGCCACAGATGCACCTCTCAAAGTTACGCTGATTACACCTGACACACTCCCTGCAAACTGGTCTTTGCACGCGTCCGATATCTGGGTGTCGTCACACTATCTAGCAGATCACCTTGACCAGCTCTCCATCGATGCGGTTTCCGCACAAAAACCCGCCGGTGAAAAAGTACGGGTTCTTGAATTAGGCGCATCAGCTGGTCTGCCGGGGATATTGGTTGCAAGGGCTTTTGACAATGTATCTGTTGTAGTCAGCGACTACCCTGACGAATTGTTGATGAAGACACTGACTGAGAATGTCGCACGCAATGGCGTCTCGCATTGCTGTGTCGCTGCGCCATATGCATGGGGTTCTGATGCTTCGACTATCATCGGTGACAGTGGTGCTTTCGATATTGTGATTGCGGCGGATACATTGTGGAATCCTACTTTACATGCACTCTTCATTCAAAGTCTACAGACTACGCTCAAAAAGTTGCCATCTGCGCGTATACATCTTGTTGCTGGTTTGCACACTGGTCGATACACCATCCAATCTTTCCTTAACGCTGTTCAGGAAGCTGGCTTTGACATCGAAAGTGCTCTAGAGAAGGAGATCAAAGGCGTTCAAGAAAGGGCTTGGGATGTCAAAGGTGATAATGATGACAAGGATAGGAGACGGTGGGTCGTGTGGATGGTATTGAAATGGAGAATCTGATTTGGTTTTTCGGAGCGACCCCATACTTGTCAGCTGTTTCAAGGCTTCGTAAAGCCAGCAGTTTAGAGATAAACTTTCACCCACTTTTCTGGATTTCGATAATACTTTCGCTACAGAGACACTTTGAGATATGGAGGCATAAAAATACATGATACTAACAAGACTTCTTCGTAACTTCTTTTAAATTTCACGGAACTTTTGCGAATTCGTCAAGGGATTACAGCGGTGAATCAATGGTGCGTGGGACCATCATGATGAGAGTGGGTACGTCCTGTGGAGTGTGGCACCCCAAAGGTGAGAATGTTGACAGGCTTGGAGTCATCATGGTTGTTCTAGTGAGAAGACATCAGAAGGAATCCGTACGTACTTACCAACGTTTACCTACCAAAAACAAGACAATGTTATCCTCAGTAAGACGAATATCTTCAATTTGACGACCATCCACCGTCTTGGGAGGCAACTCGCGACTGCTTTCGTTTGGAACAAGAACGCAGCGCGGGCCAATCATGGACCATGCACGTGTTTGAACGCAGCTTGAGTCAGGGAAGGGTGCGAACTCGATGAGGTTGAGCCTAGATAACACGGGTCCACGAGGCGAATGGCGAGGTGCATTTTCCGCAAACACAATGCGACTCCCGTTGACATAGGGGCCGAGAATAGCTGGATGGGCATCGCGGATGAGGCAAGCCTGGCTCCATTCCTGCCAGGAGATCCGAAGACGATCCTGGCGCGGAGTCGGCCGGAAGAATGATTCATTGATTATAAGCCATTTCCGGGCAGATGGGCCTCCATTAAGGGAAGGCGTCTTGATCACGACGAGTATCACGCGTCTCGAAGGGTCAGGATAGAACATAGCTTCAGGTGGGCAGGACTGATCAGTCAATGTAGATGTGTTGGGGCTAAACCCAATCGTAGACCTCGCCCAAGCCTCGGGAAGTTCATAATCACGCTCGACTTCCACGGCGCTGATGTTCGAAATGTTATAGAGACTTAAATACGGAAGACCGCGGCTGCGCCGAACAACGAGTAGACGTTTCTCGCTGAGGAACTGGATATCGTTATCTTCCAACCACTATTTCAAAGACCCATCAAGGCTGTATCGTGTACACGGTTAAATGAAAGGCTTACTCCAGCTTGGAAAGTGCGCCAATTGAGGACGAGATGCATGATTTTTCCACTGGAAAACTCGAAGGAGATGGACATATTGTGCCCAGCTATAGCTATGGAGATGCTGGAAATGGGGACCGGCCCGACGTTGAAGTCATATGTGCCATTGTAGGACTTTGGATGCTTCTCAAACGTCCGTAGATCCCTGAAATAGAGGACGACACCAATGCCATTCTGGAGACTTCAAAAGGGTTGAGGGCCACTAGAAACAGATACAAGAATCAAAAGAGATCTTCCATACCTTATAACGTGGCTGGTGACGATAAGTGACTGAGAACGATCAAGAGCAACGTTTTCGATTTCTGGAGTACGGAACCCAAGGTGACGAGTCAGCGCAGGGGAGCGAGATGTACGGCAAGACGGCAGTTCCGCAAGATCAAGCGAATATTGCCCACCATGCGCACGGATCTGATGAAGGAAACCAGAAGAGACACCAAAACGCGTCCGTGGGGCAAGAAGCATCTTGTCTTCACGGCCCCAGATCAACAGGGGCCAATCTTTTCTATAGGTAGCCAAAAGCTGAAGACGTCCAACGGCAGGTCGATAGGCATGGGACGCCGTTCCATCTTTCATTCCGGCTATGGCAAGTTCAAAAATGTAGTGAATAGGAGAGTGATCCATAACGAGTGACTGAATTCTCCTGAAAGCCTGAGCATGGAATATTAGAGACTGTTTTTGGCGAAAGTGATCCAAGGTCTTGCCTTGCAAGAACGCCATAAGGAAATTGGATCCAAATAGCGTAAAATCAGGATTAAGACGTCGTTCGAGATCTTATAGCGACGCATATTCAAATGCCGACGAAGAGGTATGCTAGACTGGAGATCCTACCTGTCCTCGTATGCGATTTTATACCAGAACCCATGGCTAGCAAAGAAAAGGAAAAGAGAGGTGTTTTGTTACTCAACGTCGGCACGCGAACAGCCTCCAGTTGCTCAGATCAAAGCGCTAAAAATTAAAATAAATGGCCCACTACGCCAGTTGGTTGGTAGGAAGACCGTTGTCTGCGGCGCAGATCTTTTGTGAGGAGGAGCGCGGGTTCATAACATGTGTAAGGGATGTCATGTCAACGGATTTAAGATGAGTAGAAGAAGTCAGAGAAAGTTTGACTGTGTTAGACATTTTTCGCGAGGCGGGCGTTGGAGGACAGTGCGAAGTAAGGAAGGAACAATAGGAGCCTGAGGGTGGGGTGGCACCTTCCCAAATGGATCGTATCACATTCAGAAGGGGGGGACCAAGCGTAAGGACGTGCAGTTTTTTGTGAAGAGGCAGGATAATAGTAGGACGAGATCTTTCATTGTACTTGCATGTCACCTGGGAAAGGGCGCGAAGACTTACCAGGGATTATGAGATCGGGTGCACCCGATCTGCTGAGTCAGTGATCGAAAGTGTCCATTTCTGGATCAGCACTTGCTCTCCGAACACGACATGGTCTGCAAGAAATGCGAGTCGGTAAGTCTTTGTCTACACTATCCGGAGTATACTGACTCGTCCATAGAAACTATCAAAAGTCGCAGCCCCTGATCCGTTCACGTCTAGTTCTAAGAGTATCAAAGATGGAACAAGAAAGGTCGGCGAGAATAAGCTATTGGGCCGCCCAGGCAGCTCCAAGAATCGCTTTCAGGTGCGTGCAGCGCCTATTTTGAAACAGGATCCGATATTAAAACCACACAATAGCCTTACCAAGGAAAGTGTAAGGATTGTAAGCAACCGACGACTCAGAATAATGCAAAGTATTGCCATGGTACGTCACTTTCTAAGTCTGTTCTCGTCTGACTGAAGAGTTTCCGATATGATTAGGTTGTGCTTACAAGAAGGGTTTGTGCTCAATCTGCGGCAAGAAGATACTCGATACCACAGGCTACGTGATGTCATCCAAGTGATTAGACCTCCGGACGGGGGCTTATAACCGTCGTGAGTGGGACAATGATGTACATATAGATACCGTCCACCTACCTACTGTATGTGAATTTTCTTTTTCCATTTACTCCGCTCCAAAGAAAGCATCCTACGTTGCAAAGCGATGTACATACTCCAAGTAGGCATTATTGTATATTTTACGTAGATATAATTATGGTATCAGTGGCATTGAATCAAGATGATGGCCCTACAGCCAGTTCGGATATTTCTCGTTGACGCTTCTCCCAGATCTCATCATCAATAGTGTTCCTCGTCAAAAATCTCCATACGTAGACGTGTTTCGTCTGGCCGAACCGCACCAAGCGACCGACTGCCTGCGTTTCGCAAGCCTTGTAGATCTCCTTCGATGGCGCGAGGAGAGGTGACAAGAAAATAGCGTGATTTGCAGACGTCAGATTTGCACCACTGGCACTTTCATCCATGACGTTAAGGAGTAATACACGTTCTTTGCTGTCGTTCTGAAATTGTTCCAGGTTCTTGCTCTTCTGGTGCGCAGTACCCTTGATTTCCAAGAACTGGATTTTGTTGTAGGTGAAAGCTTCTGTCACCTTCTTCATCAAGTCAGGGAACTGCACAAAGACAAGGACTCGCTCGTCTTTCTTGACCTTGTTCCTAAGAAATCAAGTGTCAGTATTGAAAACGGCCAAATTCAAAATTGTACATGCTTGATGAGGTCCACGATTTGTTGCAATTTTTCACCGAAGTGCTTTCCTTGGCCGTGACGGGCAGGATCGTCGACGCCCAACGTTTCCGCTCCGATGACATTGAGAACCCGAGCAGCAGCTTTGCATCCTCCTTTTCCAGCATAAACACACTCCTCGCTTTCGGCACGACTCCTAACACAATCGTAGCAACCCATGTGACCGCAAGATGATAAGACGGCTACATCAGCCATAGGAATCCCCTTCCTGCTGCAATTCGGGCAGTCAACGACCGGTGGCTCCTCCCTCTGTTTTTGGAGATCGCGGACAACACTGAAATAACGAAGGGAGCGGACACGACCTACGAGCTCCTTGGTGAGACGCCTGATCTCGTGGGTTTTCTCTCGGTGCTCCCAAGCCCGCTCTTTCAAAGCTTCGCTTAGTTTGATTTCTTTGGGGTTCTTCTTTGGTTTATCGAACCCAGCTTCGTCGACTCCCGCTTCTTCAAGCAGTTGTACGACCATCTGCGACGCTTCGGTATCTTCAACGCCCTCCTCTCCGCGCGATACTCGAATCCATTCGACGAACATGGACTCATAACCCAGGTATCCGAGGCCTTTTTCTCGCATTATGCCCTGCTTGATCGATTTGATAAGATCGGCTTTGCATTCATCGAGCTGCTTCTGTCTCTCCTTCACAATGACGTCGCATGCTTTCATTGCGTTGTCATTGGTCATTTCGAGATCGAAATGAGAGCATCGCTTTAGTAAAGCTTCTTCGGCAGACCTGCATCTTGTTAATTAAAGCTACACAAGGGAATTATACCTCACGTACTTGCTCTCTCCAAGAGACTCGTTCAGACGGCGTTCTCGGTCACTTTCTGTCTTCTTACCCCTTTTAATGGTCATGTCCAAGGCATGCAAGTGATGTTCAAGTTCCAAATAGATCGCGCGTTCTGCTGCAGGAAGAATGACATGTTGAACCTTCTCCGTCCATGGGATTTCATCGATTTCGGCGATGTTCTGATGGGACAAATGTTAATGAAGGACTCCTCCGATCCTTGCAAGTCAACGCACCTGCCGAACAAAACGATCCAGGAAACGTTGGCCTAGTTCGACGCGATTGGCGTGCCATTCAAGGCTGTGTACTTCACGGAACGAATGGAACTGCTCCACAGCTAGAATAGGGATCAGATTTTGAACACATCAGGAAGGATACAACAAACCTGTCTGTTCCCTGCGACGTTTCTTGAGCTCGGCCGATTGCCCTTCGGCATCATCATCGACTCCTAGATGAAGGTTTAGAAAGGCCGCGATCGTCTTCAATGCTCCAAAATCATGAATCGGTGGTGTTCCCGAAAGAACCCAGCTCCGCTCTGCAGTCATCTTGGTTACGAGGGAGTGGACCTTGCCATCCAGGTAAGTATATTCGTCGACAACCTTGCGCGCGAAATGGAACATCTCCAACGGAGGTGCCTTCATGCTGGTCCAGTCTTTCTGCACAGCTGGCGTATCGAGCTTCCATGGATCGGTATCAACGCGTTTCTGTTTCTTAGCTGGACGCTTAACTTCTTTGACAGCCTTACGCTTGCTGGCCTTTTTTGTTGTCGAGCCGTCGGTGTCAACGTCCATGTCAACCTCCGAACTTGAGGCAGAGGGTGTTTTTCTGTAGACATTGGGTCGGGGAATGGCCTTCGATGTTTTGGGTTTCTTCGCCGTTGCTTCGTCTACTGAAGATGCTGATTCCTCTGCCGACTCTTGTGCATCGGACGCTTCGAATTCTGACTCCTCGCTAGAATTCGCCTCATAGTCAGAAGACATATCTGAACCATTTTTCTTGCCTTTTCTCGTAGGCTTCTTCAACGCGCCTTTCCTGGACTTCTTTTGCACCTTTGTTTCGCTATCATCCTCTGAGTCACTGGAGATAATGAAGGATCTTTGGGCTGAAGTACGTCGTCGTGTCTTGCGATGTTCCTCGATTTCGGCTGTGGATTCAACGGCTCCAGATTCAAATTCGGTTTCCGGAGGGGTTGAAGCAATCGACGATGTGGCAGACTTCTTTCTGTTGACTAAGGACTTAGGGGGTAGAGTATTGATATAGACCTCGACAACCTTGCCAGTGAGCGATGAATCTTGACCATTCGCCGCCTTCTTGTTCACTGCCATCGTTGGTTTCCCTTCCTTGACGAAGCCAGATTTAGCTCCGGCCTCAATTCGAGTTTTTTCGACCGCCTCCCGGTAAGATTTACCTTTCAAACGTTTGGACTGGAGCAAAGCGGCGGCGGCAGCAGCAGCTTTTTCAACTGGGTTGATTTGAGCATTTAGTTCGGAAGATCAATATTCACACTTACTTTCTTCCCCAGCGACCTTGATCCGTTCTGCAACAGCCGCGGCACCATTGGTTTTCAGAAGCTCTGTTTGTGACTTCAGGGAAGCAAGAACTTTCTCGAGATGGGTGTTGAAATGACGTCCCTCCTTCCCAGGAAGCTCTCCAGCAGCACCAAGTACTTGAAGATTTTCGAGGTAGACGTTGCTCTTGAAGATGTTGGAAGCCACAATAACGATATCAGCCTTCTTAATCTTGGCAATGGTAATCGAGTTAAGGTTAGCTACAGATGAAATCACCTCGACCTTGAAACAGTTGTCTCCGGTGAATTTCTCAACCTCATTCTTCCATTGGAGAGTTAAATGGGGAGGAACAACAATGAGCGTGGCTTTGACAGATATCTTTCCCGGGATGTCGCCTATCTTCTTGTATTCCGCTTTAACGCTCGTGGAAGTACAGTCAATCAGACCCAGAGTAATGGCAGTTTTGCCATACCCAACCTGATCAGCTAATACTCCCCCACGAATGTGAACGGGACGTTGGGCACGGCCTTCAGCCCTCCAACCAAGTGGGCTGAGAATGGCTTCAGAAACTTCCTCTTCGATGAAAGGGGTCGCGTTGTAAGACTCTTGGCGAAGCATCCAGTCCAAGGAGCGTAATTGCTCCTTTCGTAGAGGTATTACGAAGGACGGCGGCTGACTATGCTCTTTGTCAAGTTTGTTGCTCAAAATGGTGAAAGGAGGATGTTCAATGGTCGCAAGAGGAGCGAAGTTAGTGTTGATCCTCCAGGACAGTGTGGCAGGCTCGCTGCGATTTGCAGATGGCAGGCGTGAAAGGGCACGATGAATTAAGGAAGGGATGTTGACTCCAATTCTGACGGTGCCAACATTGTTTTCGTCGAGCTTGAGCTCCGTCAAGAATGGACTGGGGCGTCTCTTCAGCCTTCGTTCATATTCTCCAGCCTGAACAGGGTCTTCAACTGCGATCACTTTTTTGCCAGTCTGTGTCCATTCCAGTGCCGGTGGAGTGGGAGCGCACCGTTCACAATTCGAAAGCTTGGTCGGGGTAGAAACTTCATGCCAATCAACGAATTTATTATCAACATGGCGAACTCGTTCTAGTAGCCAGGCCAACGCCTTGAAGGTACCACGTTCATGAATTTTGTCGACTTCTTTCCACATTCCCCGAGGCCACTCGGGGCTAGCTTGACCACGAAGAGGAACAGTACAAACAAGGAGAGCATTCGCGTTACAACACGCATCCAGGGAAACAGAAGGTTCGAGAGATTTTGCAGGCGTTGCAAAGGTAGCATTTGCTGTAGCTGAAGCCTATATGATCCGTCAATTGGATTGAAAACTATTTTGCGATGTAGACCAACCTGGAGGTTGACAAAATCGGTTGACACCCATTTCGAGGGTATACGACACAAAACATCCTGTTCGCCTTCTTCACTTGACTGTCTCCACGAAGTATCCAATTTGCCGATGATGGGTCGCGATTCACCGTATTCGTATCGACGCTTACTGATGGAGAAAACGAAACAGTCTTCTGAGTCATCCGTACGATGAGGGTCTAAGAACAGATAAACTGGTGGTAATGCAGCCTCGCCCATCGTAGTTTGCTTTCTGTGCAAAGCACCATTAGCAGTTCCGCACCTTTCAAAGAGATCGTATGTTCCTGAGATGTCGCGGTCGAAAAGTTCGACTTTGTCGGAGGGTAATGTAACTTGGAGGGCAGAGAACACTTTTTTCTTACTGAATTCCTCGTTGGCTAAACCCAGGCGCGCTTCCCAGGAATCTGCAAGCTCTCCAACACCTCGAACTTTGATAGAGACAGAGGTTACATAGGGCAGGCCGAACTCCCATCGACCTGAAAGCAAGTTATCCTTAATAATAAGCCTGCCGATGGGAGACTCCAGAACGCGTCGGATCTCAGCGTTCGCTGGATCAGATTCTTCCGGCATGGCGTAAAGCCGCCATTCAGGTTGTTGAGGGTGCAACAGAAGCTCGAGGATCGCGAATGGGGAACGATAGACAGCGCTCCAGATCTCTTGCCGTTTCGTCTCGACAAAACGGAGTTCGGATCCGGATGCTCGAAGGACCGCTGCAGACCAGCTTGACCACCGTTGTTCAGGAATCTCGACTCGTGCGTTGACCTTAAGACCATCAAGAAATTCTTGAGTTACACTAGAAAGGGTGATGCACATTGGCAAAGTGGACTCGAGTTCCTTCGCAAAGTCGGAAGGTGGGAAGCGGGGGTTTGCAATGACGTCAATCGGGACTGGATTGTGCTCAGGACGTCCACCACATTTTTGGCAAGATGAAGCACCGCAATCTTGACACTGGAAAAGAGGTCTCTTTGTTATATCCAGGCGTCCTTCACAGGAGCAAAGTCGAACGCTCTTCTCTGCATCCGACAGAAGTTTTGAGAATGGATTTGCTTTGGTCACGGAGAGATCGAGAGGCTCCTGCACCAATTGGTCCTCTCCTACAATAACACTATCAGCGGCAGCTGCGTCGACTGTATCGACGGCCATGGGAATTCTGTCGGAATAGTCTGTGCCCGCCTTCGTCTCGTATGTCTGGGCATCAGTCCCAGATTTGAGAAGTTTCTTGCCCGCCACCAACGCAGCAATGATACAGGTGCCTACCACGGTCGTTGACATCGCATTGCCAGCGAGATCCGCCAACTGATCTTCACTTTCTCGAGTGAGAAGGAGTTTGTCGACGGGAAGACCTTGCATCGACAAGGCTTCAAGTCCAACCATGGGCCCTCCTCGATTTGTGATGTATGGAATCATAGATGGAGTGAGACATGGACAGATGCCAACTTTGTTGGAACCAATGGTTCGATCGACATTCTGCGAAAGATTCCAAACTATACTGTAGTGTGTTAGTTTTAGAGATCATCGTGAGATAATTTAAACCTACGTCTTATAAGATGGATCGATACCCTTAGTAGCAGAACGGAGCAGACTAATATCCATCAAGTCCCATACTCTTTCTACCTGGCCAACACCCCAGTCTCCCCAAGCAAAATCAGGTAGCTTACAAAAGCCACCTAAGACGGCGTTAACTTTTTTTAGCGGGCCAGTAAAATAACCACGAACCTTCGTCCCAACTAGTCAATGGGCGTTTTGCTCCCAATTCTTCCTCGAGTCTGGCCCTCTGATGGCGCGATTCACAACGACTCCAATCTGTACGACCTGTTCGCCGATCAAGCGCATTATAGCTCTCCTGAACGAGCTTCTGCCTTGCTTGATGTATACGAGGATCGTCAGATGGAAGAAGGAAGGCATCCAGCGTTGACGAAGCCGGTCTTTTAAGTTTGTTCTTCACCAAGTCGGACCATTTACTGGGAATACTCGAATCCTTCTTGTCAACTGCCACAAGGTAGCCTCGAGTCCGCGTATGAGGGATGTAGTACTGTTTGGTATCGACCCTCTGGTGCTCAGCACTATAGCCGTTGTCCTCAAAGTACTCCTTCACTTTGTCCCAAGGCGCAGAACAGACATTCTCGAGGATAACAAGGGGTGGCCTATGTCGTTTGACCCAGGTCATCATGCCACGGAATGTGCGGCCGGATTCTCCACCAGCATCAATATCCTGCTTTTGGTTGTTCAAGTTGGAATAATCAACGCAAGAAGTTCCAGCAATCAGGATGTCAACATCGCCAGGAACAGGAGCAAGTGCTCCGTACGCAGTATGTCTGATAATGGCAGTGAAAAGTCAGAGACATGGCAGACCATAAAATTTTAAGAAAGAAGAGAAAACCCACGCTTCATCGTCACCGAGTTCACAAACATCACGGAAAAGAAGAGGAGGATGGAAGTTCCTCTCGATGTAGGCCTGTTTGAAGGGTTCAATCTCACACGAAAACACATGTTCGATTTCGAGATGAAGGCCATGCTGGTCGAGAATAGATTTCTGAATGAGCTCGAGAGCCAGAAGAGGAGATTCAGTGCCAGAACACATGGTGGCAACGCGTAGTTTACGACCTGCGATGTGCTCCGCTATATCTTTAATTTCTGGGATTCGACTGACAAGGTCAGAAAATATGTCAGGAATTTCGTGAATTGGAGGAAGATCGGATGCATCTGGTGCAGCAGCTTTGACACCCCTCTTGGTCGTGTGTTGGGCATCGGGCATCTCGACGTCGGAATCCTCGCGTTCAGACTCCTCGGCCTCTGCTGCGTCATTTGACGCGTCATGGGCTTCTTTTTTAGATTTTCCTCCTCCAAAAAATGTGTCAAGAGACGTCTGTCCTTTAACGCGCGTCGTTGAGGACTTGAGCTTCGCCATGGTGGAGATGAGAGTATTTGAAGCCGCGAGGGCAACTTAAAGTCAAAGCGGACACCGCCGGCGTCACGGTCGCGTGATGTCACAAGATTATAATAGTTATGGAACGCGTGACGGTTAATGTCAGCCAATTGTCAAGTCATGTCATGATGCGGCATGATGGCCGTTCTGATTGATTTCCATGGCCAGGTGTCGCGAAGTTTGAAGCTGTACATACTTACTAGTACTTATCCTTGTCATGCCTCGCTCGGTGCGATCTAATCGTTTCTCTGGACCTGGTGCTCTTGATTGGGCTGACAGGTCATATGCGATCGATTGGTATTCTGCACACTACCCTCACAATCCAAAAGTCTCATTAACTCACAGGATTCTCGTGTTATTCATCTGGATAACTTCTTGGATAGCAGACGAGCTTCCTGTCTATGAAAGACCCTTTGACTTAAACGATCCCCTTATCAACCATCCTTATGGAAAGGATACGTAGGTCTACTGCTCGCGGTGCTAGTATCAAGAGTTTCAAATTACCCTTATCACTTCAGCGTCAGCTCTCCATTGAATCACGGCATTGCTTTCTTTGTTCCTGTCTTCATTTTCGCGATTTCAGGATGGTTCAGGGGTTCAATTATGGAAATACACCACGGAATTATTGTGGTATCTGCTGCACGGTAAGTTTTGCAATTGCACACAGGTGTAACAAATCAAACTGTTTTCAGTGGTCTGGCACACCTCTTCACTACGCTTGGAAAACATGCATTAGGTCAGTTTCTCTTTCATTCGTCATTCAATATCTAAGAATCTACAGGTCGTTTGCGTCCGGACTTCCTCGCTCGGTGTGCTTGGGAAGAGATTATCAAGCAATGTACAGGGTACGCGAACAAGATATTCCCTCGGGCCTCGTCGTCCCTCTGATCCACCCGATAGAAAAAAATCTACTATCATGAGCGGACGAAAATCATTTCCTTCCGGTCACTCCTCTACAGCATTCTCAGGCATGACTGTCTTATCTCTTTGGATAGCAGGCATGACTGCAGCCTGGTGCTTCAGCGTGTCATGCCCTCCTAGATCTTTACTATCAAGCAGATTAGCCAAGTTTGTCTTGACCCTTCTACCCTTGTTGTGGGCAGCCTTCGTCGCCATCTCTCGAATTCAAGATTATGTGAGCCCTGATTCCCGGCTCCATCTATACCTACTTAACTTCATAAACCAGCGTCATCATAAAGAAGACGTCATTGTCGGAAGCCTGATTGGTGTTTTCTCTGCAGTTGTCTCTTACTTGATTTTTTGGCCAAATCCGTTCTCCCGTGAGACTTTTTTGAACGGATATCCTGGTCCACCTAGAGCTTTATACATCGATCTTGAACTTGGGAGCCCTGAGCCAACATTTCAATTAGCCCGGATGGAAGAGGATGAAGTGACAACCGTATAATAAATTACGACTACAGCGATAGTACGACTGCTATCATGTGCTAACACGCTCCCGAACAAATACCCATTTGTCTCCTACCCTCTGCATTTTACCACCCGTGCCACCAGTATGAGTAGCTTGATCGGTGATACTATTGTCCCTTTGCATTCCGGTTCCCTCAACAGCAGATTCTGATCCTCCCCCAAGAACAATAGCGTCAGTTTCATTATTCTCCTCATATTCCCCCCATTCTTCCTGGGCAGTTCGCGCATTATTAGCGAATCCTCCTCGACCCCCACCAAACCCGCCACGACCCCCCCCGCCCCCTCCCCATCCTTGCGGATTAGGTGTATTCTGCCATTTTTGGGTTTGTATCATGGGTGCAAAAGCTGCTTGCCCACTAGTCAAGACGAATTGCGAAAGTTCCTCAGTTGAGGGCAAAGAACCCTTTGTAACGTGCCACATTTTTCCTAGAGCTTCCCACGACGCTGGCGAAGTAAAGTCAAACGTCATTGGGTCAAAATTCTCCAAGCCCAGTTGTGTAGAGGCTGTGGTCGAGACAACAGGTGCACTACGTATGCTGGAAGATGTATTCGCAGCTATCAATGGTGATAATGACATTTGGTCGTGATTACTCGTGGGGGCAGGGTCTACGATTGGTTCTGGGGCGATTTGCGAAGTAATTGGGACAGGATCAGGTGTGGAGACAGGGACAGGTGAGGGAGCTCGTGTTGACTGTGGGGTATCCGGTTTTGGGGGGGTTTTATCGCTACTGGGTGACTGAGGTCGAATATCGCGACCGAATTCGTCCTTCCCATTATTTTCGCGTGGCGGTCTGCATTCCGCACTACCATGACCATGAGCTTCCACTGACGCAAGATTTGGCCTACGAGGTGGACTATATGGTCTCACGTCACGCCGGGCCCCATATCTGGGCGGGCTTCTTGAACGACTTCGCCGTATCCTACGGGGCGAACTCCTGTCATCTCGTTCTCGATAACGGTCACGGTCACGATCATCCCATCTCCCACGACCACGACCACGAAAGCCACCTCTATAACCACCTCTATGGCTTGAACGATCCTCAGGCTGATGATCATCGAATGTATTCACACGGTCTGAGCTCTGAGGCCCATTTAATCTTGGGTCTTTATGAGAGTTATAACTTGGTTCCTCTCGATACGAAGGTGTAGGCAAAATAGAGTGTGACATTGCAGGATGGGCCTGCGGTGGCGTTGGCTGTGAAGGAGCTCCATTATTCGCTGTCTGTGCTAAAGCTAACTGCTGCAGAACTGCTAGTTGTGCTGTGTTAACTCCTGTATTTGTACTTGTTTGTCTGTAGAGTAAACGATGAGTATGATCAAAAACGGTGCCCTGAACGAACGAACTTACACTGGGACAGCCGTGGCCTGGGCAGCCTGTGCCAACAATGCCAACAACGTAGCTTGCGGATCCATTGCGGGTGCGGGAAGAGTGGTGCTGGGCACTACGGTAGGAGGGGTCGTAATTGCAGATTGAGTGGCAGTAATTCGTGGATCAACAACAGCACTGGACGACGTTGGAATTTCGGTCACTGAGACATTAATTCAGTTGTGCTCTCACAATTACAGAATGTGAAGGATGCAGAAAAAAATGCTGATTTTTACGGACAAGAAGGGTACTTAGCGAACAAATCTGGGAACAATATGCACCTTTTTCTGTTCCCTCCACCAAGCTCGACAATCGCGCAAGAATTTGGGGTGGAAACGTGCTCCCTTTTACCCATATATCAAGAATTTTCTTGGACTTTTCCTGTAAAGCAAGTAAACGGTAAAGGACGTCAGGACTGCCTCTATCATACTGGTTCAAACATGAGAGATCAAGCAAGAGGGTACATGACAGGTTCCGCAGCGACGGCAAGAGCACGGAAGACGTGACTTTGCATTCCAAGGGAATCTCGAGGAAAAGTAAGGGATATAGCATAAGGCCCTTCAGTACCAGTCTAAACACCACCAGAGCAAAAAAAGATCCGAAAGGTTAGTGAGGTTTTGAGGGAACTAACCTTTGCTTCCGAACTTCCAATGGTCATCATGTCCTGGAAAAGCCCTTCCAGAATGCCTTCAATTTTCGATAGAAAAGTAGCACAATTTCCCTTCGATGAGTTGGTGTCGGGTGGTAGTCCATGCTTGTTCACATGGTGTTTGGCAGCCCTAGAGAGAGCGTCGAAAACGTATAGACTGGACACCTTCGCAGTCGGTGGAAGGGATTTGTGTGTCCGATAAAGAGTAGAGACAAGTTGTGTATCATTCTAGAACTCTCATGGATTCCAATAACGTAGAACAAATGGTCCAAACGTACCTCCATAGACCTCATCGCGATATCTGTCAAATTTGACATCTTTGAGGCCGATAGTCGTTTTCCTAATACCACATCCTTGAGCACCGACTCAAATTCCTAGAGCACGATGAGCAATTATCCATTCCATAGTTTCGCATTTGCGCACCTTGAGGGAACCCATGAAACGCGACTGGGTATAAATATCCAGAAGATGAGTTGAAGGAGTAGGACTTGGTGGACAGGAATCTGTAGTGTTTGCCTCTGTTGTTTGAGAAACATCATGATGGGTGGTCTGTGCGTTTATCTCCCTTTCAATATACTTCGCGACGTAAACCTTTGGGCTGGTAGATGCAGAATAGAGGAGCGAAGTTGACGCTTCTTGGGGCTGCTCTGTTGTCTTCACTGACGATATATGCTGTCCACTACCAGCAAGAGCAGGAGCACGAGGTGAGTGGCGTCAAGTCGCGTGACACAATTTTTTATGTATCACTTCACTTTCAGAGCATGTATCAAGGCGTTCTTCGGGACGATGAACGGAGGAAACAGAAGATGAAGCAGAGGGAAGAAAATCTTCAAGAGTCGAGGAAAAAACGCGAAATTTATGAACGCGTTCAAACCGTCGAAAAACCTTCTCAATAATCTCTTCACTTCGTGGAGTGCTAAGCATTTGCATTAGCCTTCGATTTGTGATACCACAGTACATACCACAGGTCTCTCGTGGATTGTTCTTGGGTTTATATTCTACTTGCCAACATACACCTACAATGCACTCGAAGATCTTTGGAGCTCGCTCCCCGCAAGCGATGTGTGATTCTCCTTGTTCGCCGTGTCTACTACAGTCTAGTGTCGCGTCACGTCGGCGATGTCCTTTTTGACTACTAGTACTTGGTTCATACGTGATCACCTCATTCTTCTGACTCTCAGGAGGACACGGAGCCTCGTACACACATCACAATACAACTTAAGCGCCCAGCTTCACAAGCATTCATATTGCACCCAGAAAATTGAGGGTATGTAGTCACATCACTGAAAGTAATGACCCACTCTCATACTTGCGAATTCCTCACAAATCATTATACAGTACCATTTGGAATGCTATACATTGCTTCGCCATCTAAAAATTGGTTTTATAAGTTGTGTCGAAACAATGCAGGATTAAGAGTGGTAGCACGTTAAAGGAAGGGTTGTCCTCTAGAGTTTTATGTAACCTCGCATAATTTTTCTATCATAGCGATTGTAGCTAGCAAGGCACTTGATCCCGGAGCACTCGGATGTAAGAATTATGGTGAGAAGAGCCTGGTTTGTGAGGGCGGCCCCTCAGCTTGTCAATCATGGAGTTCCACGTATAATCTGAATGGGGGTTCCGGGCCGCCTCTGCCGGCTCTTGGTCTGCAATTTACAGCATCATAACTTACCATACACTCGATCGTTCAAAACAAAGAGCCGACCTGACGAGGACTCGTGGAGAATATCTAGCACTTCCTGCTGAACAACTGGACCTACACATTCAAATTCTTGACTTCTAGTGATGACAAAATCCAACCAGGTCGGTAAACATTACCTACGTCATCACTTATAATGGACTGACGTGCTTGTCAATGTTATAGTCACCTTCCAAGTGAGCAGAGTTTGTTATCGGGCTGGGTATCGATGGGATACAGCGACTGACTTCGATCCAACTTGTGTCCAGACTTCTCGCGTGAGCATTTTGTTGGCTTGGTCGAGAGCGCATGTCGGATACTCATGGGTATTGATACCATACAGCATCCCTGGCCCCATAGAAGTTACCGATCAAGTTAGTTGATTTCTACGTTTAATGTTAAGCAATTAATACCTGCCGAAAAATAGGTCCTACACGCCATTGCCCAGCCTCCGCTCTCCCATGTTTCCCCAGAATTTGTGTCAATATTCCAAGAATGTATGCAAATGACAAGGTGAGGTTGTTCTGTATTTTTCGAGCATGATCGGGTTTTAAAATCAATGGCTACTTTGTGGCTTATAGGAAAGTGTTGGACACCCGAGATGGGCTCCCTTTTCTCATCGGTGGGAGCGGAACGCTCGGGTGGGACCAGGTGAGCATCCCATTGTTTTGCTCTTTGTAAAGTTGAAACACGACTAAATGACGTGCTTCTTTCTCCGGTGCCGTAGGTTGCCGCCAATCTGGTGGAGCCCGGTGAATATGTGCTGGTCCTACAAACTGGTTACTTTGGCGCCGGGTTTGCAGATTGGTATGTTATAGCGTGTTGCGAGCAACAGTTATCTATGGAGTCCAACTACCATTCTGATTCTTGACGTTCAACCTGAAGTATAAAAGCATACGGAGGAAAACCCGAGGTGCTGAAGGCCGCATATGGTTCCCATGTTGGTATTGAAGATATAGAGGCAGCACTCAAAGTGGAGAAATATAAAGCAATCACTATTACACACGTTGATACGTCAACTGGTAAGTGGACACATTCTTCTGATTTGTGGCACAGAAATGCTTAAACAGTGAAGGTGTACTGTCCGACGTGAAAGCAATCGCCGCTACCGTGCGACGTACCTCACCCGATACTTTGGTATGCTCCCAGAAACTGATCCCGACGGTATTACCTTCTCACAAATCACCGGTTAGGTCGTTGTAGATGGCGTATGTTCCGTCGGTAGCGAGGAACTTAGGATGGATGCGTGGGAGCTTGACGTCGTGGTCACAGCCAGCCAGAAGGGACTTGGGGCTCCGCCTGGACTTTGTATCCTAGTCGCTAGCCCACGAGCCCTTGAGGTAAGGTAATTTTCCGGTGATTGATATGTTGTGCATCTAACATCCACCAAGGTTTTCAAAGCAAGGAAAACTCCACTGGCGACATACTTTGCCAGTTGGCAAAAGTAAGCCTGATGTGATATGTTCAAATAATCTTGCATGTTTTTCAATTCTCTGCAGATGGATTCCCATTATGAGGGCGTATGATAATAAGACTGGAGCGTACTTCGCAACCCCACCTGTCAATTTGATAAGGGCATATCATGCCTCCCTAACCCAGCTTACGAAGAACCTGCCATCTCTGGATGAACGGTACCGTATCCACAAACAAGTTAGCCGACGCATCAAGGCTCTTGCAAACCAGTTGGGCTTATCATTGGTGTCAAAAGATCCGGCATATGCGGCGAATGGAATGACGGCTGTTCGTTCACACTCCATTTCTTTAAATAAATGTTGACGAGTCTCATGAGTATGAGTCAGATCTACCTCCCTGATGGTGTCGTCGCGTCCGATGTTGTTCCCCGCATGGCATCAGAAGGCATTACAATCGCTGCGGGCCTAGGTGATGCAAAAGGTGCGCATTAACTTTTCATGGCTTCTGCCTCGATTTTACCTGACCGACATTGTACCTACAGACAAGTATATCCGCATAGGGTCCGTCGTCTCTTGGAACATTTCGGCAAATCTGATTCATTTTTTCTAGACACATGGGAACTTCTGCTGTAGATGCTGAACGCGGTGATATTGATAGAATTGCCAAAAGCTTCCAGACGTGTTTGAACGAAGCGAAGGATGCAAAAAAGGCTGTCTTAGAAGAGACCCCTTAGATTAGTTTACATACATATCAAATTCAACGCGTCATGTATATGTAGGAGTCGGCTAATCAATCGGCCAACGGCAATTGATCCGTGTTTCCCTCCGAACCCTTGCGGGCATCCGCGTCTCCGCACCTCTGGCTGGATTCGAAGGCCCTACATACATATATATGTGCTTTTTATAAGTATGGTCTATGTATGTCGTATCTTGTAACATGCATGATTCGCAATGTTGAGAATTGCAACAAGAAGCTTCCGGGACACGGCTCTTATGTAAATAAGAGCGAGCGAGCGGGATAGTTTCGGAGATTCACATGTACCATATGTTGTCCAGTGTTTTTATGACACCCCAGTTATGTCTTCGGGCATTAGCTCCATCCCTCCGACTTCTTAGACTCAGGCCGCTACAATCACCCTTGTCCATTACAGTGACACGTCGCACTATGACATCTACTTCTGAGTTCAAACAGGTATGCCGACGCGACCTTACTCGTTATCCCATCCCTAACTTAAATCTCGGCCGTATTAGCTACCCCACAAGTGAGTTCGCTGGTACAATCGATGTTCTATCTGACATACATTTTCCAGGCTCCTCGTGTCAGTTCTAACTCTCGATATCGACGCGTCCAAACCTGACTGCTTGTAGAATTCCGGGTCCAATCGAGGTCTCTGACGAGGTCGGGATCGTTAAAAAGTAAACTCATATTTGGGGCTCATTGACACAATCCATCAGGTCCTCTTTGCAAATGCCGCTCCTGTCGTATCACACGTGTCACCAGACTTTGTGAAGATCTTTGGTGATGCTATTCGTCTGACACGGCGAGTCAGCTTCCTGTTTCTCATGGTCTGACTGCTCAGCTACGAACAGAGAGGTTTTATTCACAAAGCAAGCACAACCGTTTCTGATTAGTGGCAGTGGGACGCTGGGATGGGATCAGGCAAGATCTATGAACGAACTGCTTTCTCAATCTAACATAAACCCGAAGGTTGCGGCCAACCTTGTGGAGCCCGAAGAAAATGCGCTGGTGCTGCACAGTGGATACTTTGGTGACAGTTTCTCCGACTGGTTCGTGGTTGTGATTGACTCGAAATGGATCGTGCTCTAAAATCTGCGCACTGTAGCCTCCAGACTTACGGAGCCAAGGTGGACATGGTGAAGGCTAAGCTGGGGACGGCAGTCGAACAGGCCGCAATTGAGGAAGCACTCAAACAGAAGAAATACAAGATTCTTACGTTTACACATGTCGATACTTCAACAGGTATGCTGGATCATCCGTGACACGCAAATCACTACTTCAATTCAAATTCTCGCAGGCGTTCTGTCGGACGCTAAGTCTATCGCCGAAACCGTCAGGCGGGTATCTCCAGACACTCTTGTGAGGTCATTTTTTCAGTCTTTGAATCTGGCTAATATTACTGTTGTTCTATCAAGGTTGTCGCCGATTGCGTATGCTCCGTTGGCAGTGAAGAGATTCGTTTCGACGACTGGGATCTGGACATCGTTCTGACCGCCAGCCAAAAGGGACTTGGAACGCCACCTGGACTTAGTATCCTTCTTGCCAGTCAGAGAGCCATGAAAGTGAGTCCAGTTTTTATTGAGGCGAATATGACTTCCAACAGTTGTTGGGACAGATATTTGAAACCCGTGCATCACCAGTAACTTCTTACTATTCTAGCTGGAAGAAGTACGAACAACTTTCCCCGGCCGTTTGTTTGACTTATCTTATGTCTTTGTAGATGGTTGCCAATAATGAAAGCATACGAAGCTGGGAACCCTGCTTACTTTGCCACACCACCAGTTAACCTCATCCAATCTTATCTCGCATCCCTTACACAAATGACTCGCACTGGCTTGCCTCTAGAAGAACGTTTCCGTCTACATCGTGAAGCCTCCAAACGTGTCAAGGACGCCGCGACGGAACTCGGACTAAAACAAATCGCTCTTGACTCGGCATTTGCTGCGAACGGAATGACCACGGTATCTAATTGAAGCTTTCGGTCGAAATGATGTTGACGGTTCACCTGGCTGTTTAGCTGTATTTTCCTGATGATCTCGGGGCGTCGGATATCTTACCGCGATTCGCGCAGCGTGGAGTTATCGTTGCTGGAGGGTTGTTGTCTGAGATCAAAGGTGAGGATCTAATGTTTCTTGAATCAATATTCAAGCAACTGTGACCATTATTGTTTGTGCACCTAGACAAGTACTTCCGTATTGGGTTCGTTTTTCTTTTTACCTTTTTTATAGTCGTCATTGAACATGAATCAGGCACATGGGTGTATCTGTAGTCGATGCTGAGAGAGCTGATATCGAAAAGATCATTCGTGTCCTACAAGAGTCGATTACAGAAGCGAGAAATCAGAAGGCATAGATATCCATCACGTTGAACAAACTCGGTGATGGTGTACTTATAGATTATAAACTCGTATGAAATATCTTTGATGCAGACAATGAGTCCTCCAATTCCACAATAAGCGGCGCGTTGTTATCGTTGAAAACCATAATCCTGTTGTTGCCCGAATTTTTGTTTCTTATCGTTGCGAGCAAATGTTACCCGGATTTCTTTGTGTCTTGTTTTGTCTTGCCATTGTTCAAATGCAGTGCAAATATCACCATCACCACTTACAAGAAGTCCTTGAAATCGTCTTGACACCTTGCCACACTATGTGGCGACAACAAAGCGTGCCTTTACTCGTGCAGCTCCGATATTTATTCGACACCTGACACGAGGCCCTCCCCATTCCCCAATTATCACTAACCTAATCTATTCTTCGTCTTATCCAAATCAAAACATGGCTCATTCGTCTCACGAAAATCAGCCAAATCCTCGCCTTGACTTGGAACCACACAGCTTCAAGCGTTCTCGTAAAAAGCGACAGATCCTCAGGCAATTTCCTCCTACGCCTGATACTGCGGGTGTTCAATCACCACCCACATTTTCTGAGCCTGGGACTCTCGTCGAGAACTTCTACGGTCCGGTTATGAACTTCTATGGGTCAACGGCAACCATAAGTAACCCGCATAAAAACAATTCTTCTACTCTACCCACAATATGTATGACGCTACCCCCCAAGCGCGGAGAAGCCAGTGAAGGATACTCGTATGTCATAGAGATTGGGAAACCGGAACGACAAGACCCTGAATCAAACCCCACGGAGGTGCGTCCGTCTCAAACGGCACCCCCGCCGCCACCCGGGGATCAGGTATCTCCTCAGCCCAAGCAAGCCACTGGTATGGTAGATGCATCCCACAATCCCCTCCCAAGTCCGATAGACATTTCACACCAACTCCAAACGAACAGAGTTCGCAATTTTATGAACCTGCTACGACGATCCGTGACCCCAAAAACCAAACGAGTGAACCACGACAACCTACAACCGCCCTCGTCCCAGATCACACTCAGCCTGAGAACCACATCACCCACTCAGACTCCGCAGCATTCAGAGCCTCCTCAATCCATTACTCCAGAGTTGATGACAGGTTCATGCATGCCCGGATCCAAACCATTGGACACTCCCAATCTAACGATTAATATAAATTTTGACGACTCAAATACATCCCAAAACCACGAAGTTATATATCCGAGTAATTCGTCGTCTCCACCTCAGCCACACAATTCTTCGTGGCCAACTAGTAGATCATTCTCACAAGATCCTATGTTTCGGCAGGCTCCTGGTCCACAGGCATCCCAAGGGAACCTCTACTTAAATCAAAACCATTCTATCTCCACTCACAATCTCCACTGCAATGACGTGATTAATGCAAGTACATTGCAGCGACTCTCTCCGCCTTTGAGTTGTCACTCTCATCCAATGAAAAGAAAACCTTCTTCTCGACCACGTTCACGGCACCCATGCATACCAGAGGAAAACGAATCAGAATTTGAGGACGATGCTTTGCCTGTCTGGGGCCCGAAAGGCTCAACGGAGGATGATGAACCGCGTCCCGTCATTCCAGACCAGGCGAGAAAAACACGTCTAGCACCGAACTCTTTAGGTTATGGTCTTGTCTCGACTTTGTCGAATATAGCTGAAGAAAATGAGCTATTAAATTGTGAGGACGCAGACAATCAGAGGGGGGCTGTAGAGGATGACCACTGTTCACCATCGTCTAGCCTCCCTACTCAGGAACTTACTTCAGAGGTACCTAGCCAGCCCACCTCGCATCCTCCCGTTTCCGCGAGGGATGTACCTCTTCCCTCAAGCGTAGAAGGGAGCCCAAGGTCGAGTTCTCGTCAAAGCAGAACCTCGACCCCGTCGAATGAAAGTCTAACTCATGAAGCCGCAGGCTCAACTATAGAGACATCATGTCGAATTGGAGAAATAGATTCGGATATCGTTCCGCCACATTCACCTGGGATGTTACGGCGTCCCCGGCCCGATGGGGTACTTAGCTCTAGTCATGAGTCTAAGGATTCCGATTCCAATACGGAAATAGAGGAAGAACATACCTCGTTCATTGACAACGCTGAGGATGAGTGCGGAATCATGAACAGGAATGATACCATGGGTGAAATGTCGTCGGTGTTTCCGGATCCGGGATGTTGCTCTGCGTCTAGTCATGATGATTGTGACATGGAAATAGAGGAAGAAATAGAAGGACATACCTTCTTCTTTGACGACCCTGAGGATGAGTGCATACGCGGCTCCGAGATCATGAGCAAAAGTGATATCATGCATCCTGAGGATTTCGACATGGAATTAGAGGAAGATTATACCTCACTTGATGACGACCCTGTAGATGAGGACACATGCGAAGAAATCACAAACGAGAGCGGAATTATGGATAAATTGTCGTCGATGCTTCCAGAAGATTGGAAGGATTCCAATAACATCGAATTCAAAGCGCCCATTAGCGATTTCGAATGCCTGATAACGTTGAATTTTTGTCCTGTCCAAGATCTCGATGTCGTTCTTGATGAATCGTTCGCCGACGCTCCCGGACGTTCTCTGTTATACGAGTTCCTTTTAGAGAAAGGAGTTGTGGCGCCACACCTTCGTCGTCTTAATATCACTACTTCGGTCGACCCGCGTCCCTTGCTTAATGCACTCTCTACGCCTGAATTGAGGACTTTGAATGTGACCTGGACACGTTCGTCCGGCGAGGAGGATTAATCGGTCTCTTAGGTGAAGAGATTGTGGCGTGAAGTTCCGAAACTTTCGGGATTTTTTTGGACATTCTTGTTGCAATAGATGGCCATGGGAGGAGTTGTGATGGATTTCACGACGTGTATGCACTTGGCAGACTAACGACTACCCAATTATCTTAAAGTGTACCTTTGTGCTTGTATGCTATCGTCGAGTACGTACCATAGTCGGAGCAGCACCCCGGGTACTCTATTCCTCCTACGTATGGCGTTCCTTCGAGTTGCATTCTTTAAGTTTCCCGGTCTCGAGTTCATAGTCGGATATCTCGCCACTGTAACGGGATGATTCCGACTCGGGTATCCCTAAGAGTAATGTACCACATTATGTTTGTGTTATATTATACTTCAAACACATATATTAGACGATCGAGACTTCTACCCATTCATTGACCCACATGTACCGAGAGAAAAGGACATAAAGCCAGCGGAACCACACGAGCTGGCTTGCATGTGCACGCATTGCTTGGAGAGCAGTAAGGTAGTCGTAGATTCCAGAAACAACAACTGTCTGGGAAGGGCTAGTCTCCGTCGCCAAACGGAGAAGCTCGGGGTATATTGGGATGTATAGAGAGAACTTGGCTAGTAGAGGGGCAAGGATGCCGATATATTTTGCATGGAGGGGACGGGTGACAAGGGTGTAGAGTTTAGGTGGGGCAGGAAGACGGGCAACGCCATCAGGGAGAGAGCAGTGGTTCGGGTGGCCGGAGATACCACCCGCATCGAAAGTGAGGATCTGTGATGACTAAGTCAGTGATTTTGTGGTTATAGAATGGACAACGCACGGTTTCAATGTTGTTCGATTTGATATAAGGCTCAAGGACACTGGCTATGGTGTCTGGATCCCAATGTGCCGTGAAATTGTCTTGCAGGTCAGGGTGGTCGACGACCGATCTTCTGTGTGGAGGAATATGCAGCACTTCGAGGCTGCGAGCTAGTTCGTCTTTTCGGATGGAGCCCAGGCCGTCTGCGTTGCCGACGGAGAGACAGAGGGAGTATACGGGAGTTTCCGCGCGAACGAGGGCGCGTATTGTCGGGGCAAAGAACATGCATTCGTCATCGGGGTGAGCAGTAAGCAAAAGAACGTTTCCTGTGTTTTTCAGAGAGACTTGGAGGGGCTTGACGAGGAGGGCGAGGAGGAGAGCGAGGAGGCCAACGTGGTAGACCATGAATGATTAGATTAGATTTGATCGCAAATACCCGCAAATGAATGAGGTGCTTTGGCGCAATACATTTTTTTGGAATTTGGGAAAACATAGACTGAGCCATCATGTCTGCACTGGAGGCAGTCGCACGGATTGCGTTGCTTGCGTCCAATGTCCTGGTTGACTCACAGCCTTCTGCCTTTTCGGCGACGTACAAGCGGCTTGGAAATGGACGAAAGATTGTGTCTGCGCCGTTGGGATCCGACGCCGGTGAAATTATTCTAAGAAATACTGACGCAAAACTGGTTTCGTTCACAACTTGGTCGCACACTCAAGTGCTTACCCGGCTTGTCCTCCATCTCGCAGAGATTTCCTCCCGCCCCGTCGTCCTCCACATTGCCCTCCAGGACGATCTCTCCGATGCCATTCTTCTCCGCGCAGCCGTTCCCTTCTTCCTTGTCTCCTCAACACCACAGCAGGCGCATGACAACGCCCTCCTCGCCTCTCGCCTAGCTCTCACTCAGCGCAAGGCCGTCGTCCATGCATTCTATCCCGGCACATCCCACGAACCCATTTCGGAACTTCCGGAAGACCGTGTCTTGCCTTTCTTGTTGAGCGAGAAACATCCTGTAACTCCTGGACATGTGACTCCCACTGGGACAGAGCAGCACTCGGAGTCTCTCGCCGATCCGGCACTCGCGGTCCTCTACAAGGCGTATGAGGCTGCTGCCCTCGAAACATTGACCCATACTCGTCGTCCGTTGCGGCCAGTAAACAGGCAAGGTCCAGCCGATGCTCACACCGTCGTCCTTGTCTTTGGTAAGACTGTGACATTCCCTGAGGTTGATGGTGTGTCGTATGTTTTCCATTCACTTTTCAGTCCTCTTCTTCCCTCCAAGCTTTTGCATGCCATTCCTACAGCGACCACCCGCGTTATCGTCCTTGAACAGATCCACCGATGGACAACAAAATGGCTCCCTCTCTATCTTGAAATTGTCAGTGCTCTCCAGCAACGTGAACCCCAATCCAGACCTATCATCCAAAGTGGTGTTCTCGGCAGTACCGATGATATCACTGCTGCTGATGTGCAGAATCTCCTAGAACAGGCTGCCTCTACCAACTCTCCATCCACCCAGCTCTCTCTCGGTCTCTCTCCCTCTCCAACTTCCGAGATTGCGATTCCGCAAATCCCAAAACACGAGCTCGCATTTAGCAAAATCCTCACTCATCTCTTCAACGATCGACTTGAGATCGTCAACGACCCCGCACTTGTTGCCTCTCAGGGAGCAGTCGCCACCACTCCCGAGTATGCCCTTGGCCGCGTAAGGGGCCAGCTCGACCTTCGCGCAGACCTCGTAACCGCCGTCCAAGACCTCCTCCAGGACAGCACAGCCCCCACTCAACTGCACTCCCTTCTCTCCAAATGGGCTCTTGCTAAAGACGACCCTCTCAAGTCCAAGGTCCTCGGCTCGCAAATTGTCCAGACCCTCAAGGACATTCCCATCGCACACCCCGCCTCTGCACGTATCCTCGAGCTCCAGGCCCATCTCCCCGCGCACTCACGCTGGATCATTGGCTCCGACGCGTGGTCGTACGATCTCGGTGCGTCGGGTCTGCACCACGCCCTCGCGAGCAAGCTCAACGTCAACATCCTCCTACTCGACACCTCTCCCTACTCTTCCCGCGACAGTGTTGACCCTGCACGCCGCAAACAGGATGTCGGCCTGTACGCGATGAACCACGGCGACGTCTTCGTCGCGTCCTGTGCTCTATTCTCATCCTATTCTCAAGTCCTCCAATGTTTCATCGAAGCAGACCGGTTCAACGGCCCCTCCGTCGTCCTCGCGCACCTGCCCTACGCCTCCGAAGACGTAAGCGCACTAGAAGTCCTGAAAGAAACCAAGCTCGCTGTCGACGCAGGGTACTGGCCACTATACCGCTGGGACCCTACGCGCGAGGAGCCGTTCAGCCTCGACTCCGACGCGATCAAGAACGAGCTAAAGACGTTCCTCGATCGGCAGAACCACCTCTCCCAGCTCTCGCTCGCCGAACCCAAATTGGCCTCGGAGCTCGTCAGCAGCCTCGGTGGACGCGTGCAGGAGGCCCGCCGGGCGCGTGCGAAGGCGGCGTATGGGAGTCTCGTGGCGGGGATGGAGCAGAAGCCGCTGGTGGTACTGTACGCCTCGGACGGAGGCGCCGCAGAGAAAGTTGCCAAGCGCCTCGCGGGTCGTGGAGCGGCGCGTGGGCTCGCTACGAGCATCAAGGCGTTTGATTCTGTTGGTCTTGAGGGACTTCGGGGCGAGGAGGCACATGTGGCGTTTGTGACGAGCACGGCGGGACAGGGCGAGCCGCCGCAGAATGGCCGGCAGTTCTTCAAGGCGCTGAATGCGGCTGTGGCGCGCGGGGAGGCGGTCCTCGCTGGACTGAAGTACACTGTGTTTGGTATGGGTGATAGCCATTACTGGCCGAGGCCCGAGGACGTGGGGTACTACAACAAGCCGGGGAAGGACCTTGATGCGCGGGTGGAGAAGCTCGGAGGAGAGCGGGTCGCGCCCATGGGGCTTGGAGATGACCAGGATGCGGACGGGTGGAAAACGGGGTATGCGTTGTGGGAGCCGACGCTGTGGAAGGCGCTGGGCGTCGATGCGGTCGAGGTCACAGAGGCCGAGCCTGAGCCGATCACGAACGAGCATATCAAGGCTGCGTCTGGGTACCTGCGCGGTACGATCGCGGAGGGGTTGGAGGATCCCAGCACTGGTGCGCTTGCGCCGAGTGATGGGCAGCTGACCAAGTTCCATGGGATTTATCAGCAGGATGATCGTGATATCCGGGACGAGAGGCAGGCGCAGGGCGTTGAGCCCGCGTATAGCTTTATGATCCGTGTGAGGATGCCTGGTGGAGTATGCAAGCCGAATCAGTGGCTGCAGATGGACCAGATTGCGGACGAGCATGGGTCTGGGACGTTTAAGATTACGACGAGGCAGACGTTCCAGTTCCATGGTGTCATCAAGAGGCATTTGAAGCCTGCGATCCAGGATATCAACCGCGTGTTGCTGGATACGCTTGCAGCGTGTGGTGATGTCAACAGGTGGGTAGCATATTTTTTATTTACAGTCGAAACGGTACACTGACGTTTACGATAGAAATGTCGTTTGCTCGTCTATCCCGACAATGTCGAGATTGCATAATGAAGTGTACCAATTCTCAAAGGATGTCAGCGAGCACCTCATCCCTCGCACCACGGCATACCACGAGATCTGGCTCGACAAAAAGCTAGTCGCCGGTGAAGCACTCCAAGACCACGAACCCCTGTATGGCGAGTTCTACCTTCCCCGTAAAGTCGGTTTTCTTCCATGAACTCTCTCGATTTACGCTAACTTTGTTCAAATCAGTTCAAAATCGCCGTCGCTGTACCGCCTACGAACGACGTAGACGTATTCACTAACGATGTCGGCTTCATTGCTATTGTTGGCAAGAACGGAGAGCTTGAGGGTTTCAATGTTTCCATCGGTGGTGGTATGGGTGTTACTCATGGTAACAAGAAGACCTACCCCCGTATTGGCGATGTCGTTGGTTTCTGCACGCCAGACCAGGGACGATTTGTTGCAGAGGCCATTATGCTGACGCAGAGGGACAATGGAAACCGTGTTGAGTACGTATCCAATATTCAATGTAATGACGATCTACAACTGATTCATTTGTTTCTATAGCCGCAAGGTAATATCACTTCCCTGTTTGGAGATCACTGAGCTGGTATACTGAGTGAAGCTCTTCTAGAATGCTCGTCTCAAGTACACAATTGACCGCATGGGTCTTCCTGCCTTCCAGGCTGACTTTGAGAAGCGTCTTGGATACAAGCTCGCGCCTGCACGGCCCTTCACCTTCGACCGCAACGTCGACGACTTTGGTTGGCATACAGGCGAAGACGGCAAGCATCACTTCACGCTCTTCATCGAGAACGGTCGTATCCAGGATGAACCAGGCCGCGACTTCAAGACTGGTCTTCGCGAGATTGCCAAAATCCACAAGGGCACATTCCGTCTCACGACTAACCAGCATATGTTGGTATCAGACGTCAGCGATGCTGATTTGCCCCAGATCAAGGCGCTGTTGGCGAAATACAAACTTGATAACATCAACCATAGTGCTCTGAGACTTTCGTCGTCGGCGTGTGTGGCGTTCCCTACTTGTGGACTTGCTATGGCAGAGTCGGAACGGGTACGTTTTGGATTTCTTCCCGTGGTTTATGGTTGATATTTACTCGTTGTTCTGCAGTACCTGCCTCTTCTCATTGACAAGGTCGAGAAAATCTGCGAGGAGAATGGTCTTCGTAATGATGCCATTGTCATGCGTATGACTGGTTGCCCGAATGGTTGTGCCCGGCCCTATGTTGCCGGTACGTAGAGTTTCAGGATCTCCCTCCCTTGCTTGATTCCGACGCTACATTGTGCAGAGATCGCATTCATTGGAAAAGCCCCAGGCACATACATGATGCTACTCGGCGGTGGCTATCACGGCCAGCGCATGAACAAAATCTACCGAGGTATGTTGACGTCTTTTTTGAATACCACCACCTAATGGTCTAATTTTGCTGGGTAGAAACGGTAACAGAACCCGAGATCCTTGGGATCTTGGAGCCTATGATAAAACGATATGCGCTCGAACGCCAACCCGGAGAGCGTTTTGGCGACTTTACAATACGTGCTGGATATATTTCTGCGACGACGTCTGGCAAGGAGTGGTATGTGGGTATGGGAGGCGAGGGTCAATGGCGGGAATCTGCATAAATCTAGGAATAGAGAATCAATCATCTCGGAACATAATGTTAATCTATAGTATATGCTTGGATGAACAACAGTACTATGATCCTTTAGAAAATGCGTTGAGGTCTGCCAAGGGAACAGCATTTTGTCGCCATTTGAAGCTGAACATTTTCTCGGCTCGTAGATTAGCTATAGAGGATCAGGCCTCAGGCCTTGGGACTTGATCTGGGACGTCGCATGAAAGGTTGGGTCGTAATGAAGATAGGGATCATTGACGATGCTGAGTTCGCGTCGATGAGTTTGTGGACCGCGTATGTATTAGATAATACTTCCTAGAATAGTAATGTTGGGAGCTACATCAAAACATTCAAAGTCCTACGAAGTACGGCAGTTCAATGGACCAAGTAGGTCGTGTTCATTTCCGCTCTGCCATCCTGACCTTTCTGAATAGAATGCTTTTCGACGTCTCCTTCAAACGCGTCCAGTCGCATCGCCATCTTCGTCTGGGTTCACGAAGTCGTGCGTCCAGCTGTAATATATTACTCCACATATCTCACAGTTGTGTTGTTCCAGAAAGGCCAATTCCAAAACATTAGAGGCTTCTCAACCCGCGTTCAAACCGCGAAAGGTGAAGAAGAATGCAACCGAAGGGCAATACCGTGATCGAGCGGCCGAACGTCGGGACGGGCTTGGGGGAGATTATGCCCAAGTGCGTCAACTACACTCTTCAACTGATTCATCAAATTCAACTTATGCTAACAGGTAGAAGCCGTGCTTGAGGACTTTGAGAAACGTTCTGCAGGTCAAGACAAGTCTACTGTAAGTCAATCCATCTCTCCCTATCATACATATTGCCTCTCAACTACCTGACCTGCATTCCATTAGCTTGAGGCTCAACGACACTATCTGGGCGGAGATGCTGCACATTCTGTCCTCGTGAAAGGCCTCGACATGGCACTCCTAGAACAGAATCGTGCACGCGCTGCTATGGGTACGGACGCTTTGGCAGACGATGAGTCGCTTGAGAAGGCGTTCGCGGAGTCGCAGGCGCAGCCGAAGAAGCGAACGCGCGAGGAGTTAATACGGGCACTCAAAGCAAAACGTACTGGACAAGGTTCAGAAATGACTATCACGGAGGAAGGAGAGCAGGAGGGAGGAGGAAATAAGGAGAAGTCCAAGGAGGAGGAGGTGCGCGTGCTTGAGGAAGCTAAACGTGCTGGAAAGTTTCGGCCCATAGGGTTTACGCCCATTGGTGGTGGTGAGAAAAAGAAAAAGAAAGCTAAGGAAGGGGAGGGAGAGGGAGAGAAGAGGAAGAAGAAACGAAGAACAGATGATGCTGGTGCTGTGGAGGGTACATCAAAAATTCCTGCTGCACAGGCTCTTGAGACAGCTTCGACACTAGTAGCGGAATCTTCAAAAGCGGTAGCCCCACCACCACCACCACCCGCTCCTGACACTGAGATCGAAACTCTGTCAGAAGATTTCGATATCTTCGCTGATGCTGGTGACTACGAGGGTATACAATTTGATTCCAATTCTGAAGATGAACATAAACCCCAACGTCCAAAAACGCGCGACCTCGAGCCCGAACGCGATTTAGCAAGTGCGCTAAATCGTAATCGTAAATGGATTGATACTGGCTCTCCTGAACCTGAGCCCGCACCTTCTAAACCAAAACTTCTTAAATCTGTGTTGGCATCATCATCGACCACTGCTGCCGCGCCACCACCACCCACTGAATCTGAGGAAGGTCAAGACGACGAGGGGCACCCTATGCGTCTGGTCCCACTTACGAGCTCTGCCTTGCCGTCAATAAAGGACTTCCTCGCAGCTGAAGACGCAGCATCTGGATCTGAGAAGTGGCGAAAACGGAAGGGAGGGACAGGAGGAAGACAAGGAGATGTTAACGAGGGCGGAAAGAAAAAGAATCCGGACGCCAAGGTGGAAAGGGATTACAAACGATTGAAGAGCTATACCGACAAGAAAGCAGCAGCATAAGTATTACTTAGGGCAGACTCTCGGACGTTTGACCAGAAGATGATATTATTGTCCATCAGGTTTACATTGCTATCATCAAAATGCGGCATAGAAACTACTCCTGTTCTCGAGGAGCAAGATGCCCACTCGTTAGTTTCGCAATTGTGTTTGTTCTTAGCTGAGTGTCTGCGAAGAGAGCTTTCACGAGTCGCACCAGCTCGTCAACTTGGAAGTCCACAAGGGCCCCTTCCTCAAACAGATAAGTGATGTCCGCCATAGATGCCTCCTGTATGTCCAATGCCAAGTCCATACAAATCGAAGTACGAGTAGAAGTGACGCACCAACAACTCAGAGAGGTAAGAGAACTTGAGCCATGAAGGGACGTATGCGACAACAAAGGACGGCTGTCGTTTCTCAAAAGTCAGAACCAACATTCAAATCAGAAAATAGTAAATACAATGTGAACCTGGGTAGTATCCTCGACGAACAAGCCCTCCAGTGCATTGAAGATGTGACATAGCTCGCTGAGTCGATGAGACTCGACTTCAGGTATGTCAAATAGTGCAAGGATATCGCTTATGACACGACCAAGCACGGCTTCCGTAATGAGCCCGATTGCTGTATAGTACTGAGTCTTGGTCAGTATTCCCTGCGAATAGAACATTAGTCATGATATTTCAGTTATTAAGAGGAACACACTTTGAGTCGTGATGCGAGCTGCCGCACTTTCTTGAGTACCTGAGTCATGGCGCTCTCACACTCATCATAGCGATCCTGATCTCCTGTGTATGTAAAACCTTGCGCTCCCGTCGTCAAGATCTTGACCACCGTTTTCTGTTCCTTGGCCTAAGGCCATCAAAAAGAAAGCCGAAGGAGATAACAAACGGAAACCTACGATCACGTCATGATACCAGCTCTCGCTTAGAACTTTTAAACAATCCGAACATTCCCCCAGTCGTTCAGCAACGGGGGTTGTTAAGCCTCGTTTCACACGTTCAACCTCCCCAGCAAGGAAAGCACAATCGTTCGCATAGCGCATTCCTGCCTCTGGACTTTCAAGTGCTTTTGTGAATTTAATGGGATATAGGGCATGGTATAGATCGAGTACCGCTGGTGCTGCGAGGAGAAGGGTTGTACCAAGGGGAGTTGAGGTTTGAGCAGAAGATGAAGCAGGGAAGATAGATGAAGACGCGAGGTGGTTACCCTCGGCAAGGGTATCTTCTACTAAACGCATTATAAGCCTTAATCGTCCGGAAGCTGCATATGTCTCCTTCGGCGGCGGTCGCATGTTGAGCTTGGAAGGCTGCTCTGTCGCAAATTGCGACGGAGGGTGTCCATTACGAAGTTGGGGGGATGGTTTCGATGAAGGCTCATTCAGGTGAGGGGAGGCGGAGGTAGTACTTGACACGGAAAGTTGAGGAGAGGCTATGATGGTGGATTCATTGAGATGCTTCTTCTTCCCTTTGTTGGCAGCCTTCTGAAGTCCACTAGCCACCTTTGTGGAAGTTATTGAAGGTGCAGGAGGAGGGCGGGAGTCGGTTAAGGAATCTATTGTAGCACTTGCAGAGGAGTCAGCCCAAGGATCATCCCAGGCAGACTCTTCTGTCGGGGGTACGTCTTCATCTTCATTCCATCCCCATGCTTCTGATGGGTCTGGTTCCGGCTCAACGTTCCCATTGATGACATTTGGAGGCGGAACATCCTCTGTACTCACGTCTGGTGCTAGCTTAGGCTCAGGCCCGGCAGGAATATCGTCGTCAAAGCCCCAGATATTCTGATCCACGACCTCGTCAACTCCAGTATCCGTGATGTCTTCATCAAAACCCCAGGCATTGTCTTTGACAGGGCTGATTTCCTCTTTGGAAGTATCAGTCGCCACTGAATCGGGTTTCGAGTCAATATCGTCGTCGAAGCCCCAGGCATCGTCTTGAACGGGGCTACTTTCTTCGTCGAGCCCCCACGCGTCGTCTTGAGCAGGAACGACAGATGATTCGACCATTGGAGCCACATCAACTTCAACAAGAAATGTGTCAGATGGGCCATCCCACGTAACGATTATTTCGCGTGTACGGTTGAGGATTTGCATCCGTCTCTGGCGTTCGTAGTGCCCACTCAGGCCGTCAGCCCAAATTTTTAAGGGGCGATCGTTCGAATCATTATTTAATAAGCCAATGAGGATATTGTCTTCGAATACAACAGCCTGTCGCGCTAGTTCCAAGAACGGCGGTAGAAGATGAAACGATGAAGGGATGGAGGGAATCAAGAGGTTGTTCAGAATGCTTGTAATTGTTGGTTTGCAGAGTGAGCGGGTGAACGGTGCTTTTTGCGAGGCAGGAATTCCAGAAAAAAGGTTGGAGGAGAGGAAGTTGAAGAAGGTCGAGAGGTTCTGGAGTCTGTTCTCATCATTGAATGTTGCGGGGTTCAGTGACAGATTTTGTCTTGAAGTCTCCGACAACACTGTGATCGTTACATGCTGTTTTGATAGAATGTCAATGAACTGGCTTATGAGGTCGCGTCGCAGAGTCGCGAGGTGGTTTGACAAGGAGTTAGATGAGAGTGACGCCAAAATGGCAGGCAGTTGAATAATAGCATCGGTCTGTCGGACTGGAACGAATACATATAATCTGTCCATACATATAGATAGCACGAACTTACCTTGAACCGAGGTATGAATCGTGAGTTCATGACTGGAAAGTTCAACTTCATGATGTGAGATAACGATACTTCTTGAGTATGCCTCACTGAGCTGTTCGTCATTCTGAGCTTGTATAACACGAAGTTTGCGCTAAGCAGAACATCATCGGAGACAAAAAAATTTGGCAGACGGCAGCTGGACTCACCTTCACATCCGCCATGACGCGAGTCTCGTCCAAATATGTTGGGGTTGATTGAAACAGCGTCTCCACTTCCCTACACACACACACAGCTTCTGATAACTTGCCGTCCTTGACGAGGGTCTCCAGAGACTTGAGTGATGTTCTGCAAGCCAGTAAATGAGAGAAAGCTTCATGCTCGACGCGAGCATCCGTAGCCTGTTCCGCTAACTCGGCATGTTCAGTCAGTGTTCGGACGAGGCTTGGTATGAGTCCCATCTGAATGTTATTTCAATTGAAAGCTGTGGAGATATGAGATATTACTCACCTCCGGGTCAGAAACTGAGTTACTCAGTGCATCCACATTGGCGACTAAAGCTCGGAAACGTTCTTGAACATCCTTGGAAGCTGCCAATTGTCTCTGGAATTCTGGAAGGTCTCTCTGAATACGCTCATGCAGGCGGGCCTACACTAGGTTGAGTCCATATGCAGATGGTGGCCCTCTAGATTAATACCTTGGTCGACGTTATAGTTTCGTCCAGTTCCGACACCCAGGAGTTTGCAAGTGCCGCGTTCAAAGTTTGATTTGTTGCAGCATCAATTTTCGAGAGGATCTGGGACGACACATCTTGGGGAGTAGCCCGGCGAGGTAGATGAGCAGGTATAGGAAATGCCATTAGTTGCCAGAGTGGCCGTCAAGAGACATGCATCACCCACACGTGTTATGCATGCATCGACGCGTGAAGCATTCGAACTTGATTCCGACCCTCATTATGCTCAGCATTGGTCAACTTTTCCTTCTGCTCGCTACACTTTCTATTTTCCATGGCGAGTACCACGTATGTGAGAGGCTGCTTTTAGAGACTGACGATTACCCTTCACAGCGGCATATTCGTCCTATGAATGTCAGCTCATGAACCATTCTTCTTGTTCATAAACATTCACATTGCATTCCCAGACCTCTCCCATCTCAAAGCTCTTGGTCGGCCGGAGGGATCGTTGCCTCAAAGTGTGAGTATACTGCTTTTGAGCACGCCATGTCGACCTAACCTGGCCAATATATCAAGATTGTTATCGAGACACTTGTTGGGCTAGTGTTGGGCATTCTAGGTGCATCACTAAATGCTCCTCAACTGAAGGAAATAACTTGGGCAAGTGAAATGCGAAAGCAGTGCGTTCTCTCCCAATACAAACTCTTTCATGGTTCTGAGGTTTCCATTTTCCCCAGCACAATCGATGAGATGGATTCAAGATTGGGTTTTGCGAATTTCGTCACTCGTGGTCGCAATATTCTGTCCAACTCATCGAATATATCAGGCAAAAAGAAACATTGACCTGCTCCTCTTGGAACTCCTTGACATTTGTATGTGAAACTCAAGGCTTTGATTCAACCGGTCACTTCTCTTTACAACGATAGGAATCAACAATCCCGGGCTTAGCTTTGATAGTTCGACGAGTCTGGTCTTTTTGGAGGCTTTATCCAAAAGAACAGAAGGCAGTTCAATCGACCTTGATTCATTTCTAATCATTTCTCACAAATTTTGAGAAAGAACATGTCGTCTCTACGCATCCGTACTCCTTCCCGAGTACTATGCAATATACCCTTGTATTAATTGCGGAATTGGTCTAACTTGAAAAATCAAGGTGTGTTCACTGCAAAATGTATGTATTATCCGTGAGAACGCGTCTACTTGGGCTGGTGTAAGAGGACCAGTGGAACCAGACCACAGCGGTCATTACAGCTTATAAAAGGCGCATATCTGAATCAATTGTATGATTCAGATACCTGGTTCTATATATACAGTTCCGTGGACATGATTTTGAACTGTTGTAAGCTGCAGGCTTACAGCTGCTCGCTTATCACGGATCTGGTGTCGATGATGAACATCCAATGCTTGTCTCTGCTGAAGGAAGGAAAGAAGGTGGCGGCAGTGAGATTGGCCGTGTTCAAATTCTGTTAAGAGGGTCGCCTGCAAACTCATCAACTAAACAAATTTAGCTCACTGAGGAGACTCAGACTGAAAAAATCGAAAGGCAGAACGATAAGATCAATTTAGCCTCGAGGACGGTCTTGAGCAGAACGACAAGTCCACTTTGAACTTCTATAGATCAGATAACCTGAACAAGGACACAATCTCGTCGAGCGAGCGGACAAGAGAACAAAGGGAAATTGGAGAAAGAGAAGACATGAGATAGCAGTTTGACAGGAGAGATACACCAGAGACAACTTCGAATCATATTGGAAATAAACATCTTTATATATTGTCTTGCAATTGCAAGATGGCAAATCAAGTCCCTTTGGCCGAAAGCTCAATAGCATTTTTGAATGCAGCCAGCAGAGCCGTCAACTGAATTTTCTCACTTGCACCTGTGGACAAACGGTGCCTAGCAAAAGATTTCAGTCAGCTATAAGCATCTGAGGAGAGAATAATTTCAGTGGGGCATACTCTGTTGTAGCCAAGTGGTCTAGAAGGTATACTCTGGCATGAGGCTTCAACTCAATAGTCTCGACATAATCAAACGCCCCGGTCAGAAGATCTTGCAGAGCCAATCCTCTTTCCGTTTTCATGGCGGAAATCACTTAATCAATCACTTTTTAGCTCATCAACAATGATGATGTTAGGAAGACGTACTTTGGACCGATGTAGTGAACTCATCCGAAAGCATTGAATTGACGATAGTTTCGATGTCAGATGGGTGTGGATTTCCGGTGCAATTGTAAATCTCAGTTTCTCCTGTAATATCGTATGCTGCATGGCAAGCTTGTAAGACATTCAGAGCACGACGCATGTCACCCCTGGAAAGCTTCAAAAGGGCTTTCTTTCCATCATCTGTCAAGGCGACTCTAGGAATGAAGGGATTGTCAAAAGTTGTATATAGCATAAATGAATCGAAAAGTACCTTTCTGCCTCAATAATAGTATTCAGGCGTTTCTCGACCTCGGCAATCGGCAAGGGCGAGAATCTAAACCGGGTGCATCGACTTTGGATGGCTGGGGCGATTTTGTTGACATAGTTGCAAATGATGCAGAACCGGACATTCTTGGTATACTGTTCTATGACACGACGTAAAGCAGCTTGAGCAGCTTGTGTCATCATGTCGGCCTCGTCAAGGATGATGAGCTTGTAGCCCTTTGAAAAGAGCGTGCGGGTCTCCGCAAACTGCTTGATTTGTTCTCGTACAACCTCTATTCCGCGTTCGTCCGAAGCGTTCAGCTTTTTGAGAACGTGAGATTCGAAAGTAAAAGGGCTCAATAGACGCGTACCTCGAGTATTTGCTTCTTATAGTCTACACCATATATCCGCCGAGCGACTGCTAGGATTGTTGACGTTTTTCCCGTCCCAGGAGGGCCATAGAAGAGAAGATGAGGTAGTCTGTTCTTCTCTATAAATCTTTCGACTGGGTTCGAGTCAGGATAATGACATAAACATAACCATCATGGACTCACTGGTACTCGTTATGTCCCTGTGAGAGACCACGTCATCAAGTGTAACTGGTCTATATTTCTCTACCCTAAGCTATAATAAGAGGCGATAAGTGGTGAACACATCATAGGATGCGTACCATGGTAGGTTATCATTATCATATGGCTGTTCCCGATTTACAGCCCTTGCCTTTCCTTTTGCTACGCTCGGAAGAGGCTCAACGTCTATCATTTGAGTATCCTCATCACTTTCCATGGTTCTGGGTATCTATAAGAAGAGAAAGAGTCAGAATCTGGGAAATCGGATTCTGTAGCGCAGGACAAGAGTCACTCAGGCTGGAAAGACGCGTTCCACGCGACGCGGTAAAAGCCGTTTGTACATGCTTGGCATACCACGTGACATCAAACCTTATTTTCCTCAAGTATCAACAGAAATCGCTGCTGACACAGCAAGGCTCTTGCTTTTTCAAAGACTCCACCGTTGATTTCGTTGGACAGAGAAAGCGTCCGCATTCACCATGCAGATTTTCGTCAAGACGTATGTTTCCTACTTCCAGGGCCAGATAAACCTCACCAAACTCATTCTTTACTACCCAGCCTTACGGGCAAAACCATCACCCTTGAGGTGGAGTCTTCGGACACCATCGACAATGTCAAGGCCAAGATCCAGGACAAGGAAGGGTATGTAATGTCATCTATGACGCAAGTACAAGTGCTCATGTGGTTTTCAGGATCCCTCCCGACCAGCAGCGCCTGATCTTCGCTGGCAAGCAGCTTGAGGATGGCCGCACCCTCAGCGACTACAACATCCAAAAGGAGTCTACCCTCCACCTGGTGCTTCGTCTCCGTGGTGGTGCCAAGAAGCGCAAGAAGAAGACCTACACCGTCCGTCTTTTTACTCAATGCAAATTTTTTTCGTCCTGATACAGCCCCTACAGACTCCCAAGAAGATCAAGCACAAGCGCAAGAAGGTCAAGATGTCGATCTTGAAGTACTACAAGGTTGACTCCGATGGCAAGATCAAGCGTCTTCGTCGCGAGTGCCCTTCTGCCGAGTGCGGTGCTGGTATCTTCGTAAGCCATTTTCCTGACTCGTCGTTTTTTTCATCACTGTTAAGTATTGATCCATAGATGGCCTTCCACAAGGACCGCCAATACTGTGGCAAGTGCGGTCTCACCTATACCTTCACCCCCGGCACCAAGCCCCCTGTCGTATAAGTGACGCCTCCTTGTATTTTCCGCAGTAGTATCTTGTGTCTTCGATACCGTTTGTACTACATCGACAATGTACCGAGCTGTCGCATTCAAGCTTTCTACATGAGCTGTAGAATATTATTCTAAGGGTATTCATATTACTCAAGTTGAGAAAGACTCTAAACGGTAGTCGTTCGTGTCATATCATCTAATTTTAAAGCTAATATGTGGTGTCCATATAAGTCCTATGTACAAAGTGTCGTCAAATAAATTAACGGGGGTCTATATACAATGCTCTAGAGATCTATGTAGAAGAATGTTGTAAAAAAATCTATGATGACAAAAGTTCTGGAGAAGATGCACAACAGCTTCGCAGTGCATTCCGCACTTCAGACCACTCCTTTTCATGGTCAGGTAATCCATCCACCTCGACCAACGTCGGAAACAGACGGCGAAGGCACCGTGCCATTTCTTTGGAATTCGGTGCCGGAGTACATGCGAATGTCAGGCGAGTCAAGGTATGTTGGCTGGGAGTATCGGCAGGGATGATGGCAGAATCGCATCCCTTCAATTCAGGCGCTACAACGAGGGACACGAGTTTAGGTGTCTTTGCTGCCAATGTGCACAAGGAACGGAACGTCAGCGACTTGGTCTGGGATACCGGGGAGGTCGAGCCTAAATCAAGATATTGGAGTTCTGGCCAGCCTTTGACGAGACCCGCTAGGTCGTCATCATATATGGCAGGCGGAAGTGTGGTGTCAAGAACGAATTTTGAAAGATGTCGCAAGGAGCCCAGAGTTTGAAGGTCAGAAAAGGGTATCGGGGTATTGGTTTTAGGTGGTCCAGGCGATGGGCCAGTGGTATCGGCGTTTGAAGCGCTCTCTAGTTCCATACCATCCATTTCAATATGATGTTCTATAATGAGATCCCGAAGACTGTTTGGTGCCCTCGTGCTGATGTTTTTGAGGACTGAATTCCAGGCAGCTGTAACACCAGCCGTTTCCTCGGCCTCTATGTGGAGGGTATGCAAAGCGTCTATGGGTATTTTGTCTATAATGAGCGCAAGCACTGGCGTGTGCGCACGTATACGGAGTTGGGTCAACGAAGGGAACATTAGGGTATTTTTCTCGGCAAAGGCAGTAGATAGATCGTAGGGGTCGATATGACCTACATGTATTTCGAGCTCGGAAAGGTTTGGGAATCCCAGAACCGCAAGTAGGGCATCCGTGGTCAAAGAAGAACCCAAACGAAGGGAAAGGGTGTGGAGGTTGTACATCGAAGATACCAAGCCCATGAGAGGCTCTGTGAGGGATCCACGAACACTTAGATGCAGAAGACCAGGAGCGGTCTTGACAATATCCTCAAGGTATTGCGCAATGTGCGCGTTCGAGGCTCTGGTTTTGAAGCCTAGGTCAAGATCCAGCTTACTTAGCGCACCTGAAAGACTTAGACACGCTTGGATCTCGTCGCAATTCGACGTTGACAGCTTTGCGGAACGTAGAGAGGGGAGCATCGTGATGGGACGAGTAGAAGGGAGCCGTTGTCCCTTCAGGACAGATAGGACCGCGGGATGCACCTGAACTTTTCGTTGATGAGAGATGTGCTTGACTCGGGAAGCGTAAAAGTGAAATCGGGTTAAGTCTAGAGAATGATGTGTTGCTTCAATGACTCCGGATCCCTGGAACAACATTGAATTCCTTATCTCAGAAAAAAAACAGAGCGTCACTTACATACATCCCATCAACCAGCTCAACGCCCGGGATCAGCTGCAACAAGGGTACAATTGAAGAAAGCCGTATCCATAAATAGTCTAGAGCTGGGCCCTCCCACGTTCTACAACATCTAGCGAGTGCATTGAGCGTGGCAAGTCTATCCTCTGCTATAAAGTGGAAGATGTGCCGGATGAGATCGTCTATTAGCAGAGCCTGCTGCATGGGGTTGATTGTAAAGGATATAGAGAAATGTGGCAGAAAATGAAAGTGGAACTGACCGTTGACGCGCGCCAAAAAAAAATTTGTACTTTATGTAGTTGGACTGGAGAAGAATTTTTGATGATGACCGGAAGGGTTCTCGATCAGTCTAAGTGATCGAGATCTCGGACGGTTTACATGGACAGTCGATGCCTCAATTGCAATTATGATTGGTATCAGGTATGTACATAACAAAAAGTCAGGTATATGAATCAGCACGTTCATCGCCCTGGGGCCGGTTCTGCTACTCCGTTAGCCTGACCGCCTCCAACAATCCCAGCAAGAGTCTTCTGCAAGTCCGTCCACTCTGATTCTCTTGGAAGTGCCATGTCTCCAATGTCATACACATATAAGTGACCGTCACTTCCGCCAAGAGCTACGCGTCGTCCATCTTTCCGATCCCATTTGAGTTTGTTGAGTGCTCTACCGGAGCCTACATTCGTTGACACCACAGGGACCTATTCGAATTATGAAAAACGCTACCCAGAATTGACTTCCAATACATACTTCGGTGTCTGTGTTCAAATTCCAAAGATCAAAGTGTCCTGTCCCATCGACAGTGCCAAACACCGCGGGATGGGCTGGATGCCACTTGACATCATACACGTAGTCGTCTGCCTCATTAAATGAGTATAAGGGAGAGATCACATGCGACGTCGTGGAAGGTTTTGTAAGCGACTTTGCTCGCCAGAGCTTGACTGTCCAGTCGACAGAACTCGTGAGGAAAAGGTCTGAGAAGTCCACCGGTCCAATGAGTGGGTGGAAGTGAAGGCTCATGACAGGCCCGGCGTGGCCTTTGTACATGTCGTATTGGTTGAGGCCGGCCTTAGCACCAGCACGGTCATACCGATTAGCCTGATATACGCTCCCTTCCTCTGTTCCAACCCAGAACGTGGTAGTTTCATTATCCGGAAAGTCGAGAGTGGTAATTGCCACCTCGCCAGTCTTGTTGTGGCCCGCATGAACAAGTTCGAGGGTTTCCTGGACATAGCAACGTTAATGAGCGTCAAGTTAAGAAACAAGTAAAGCACCTGAGGTTGAGCAAGCATATCCACAAGCCAACTACACACGGTGCCATCTGTGCTACTTGTGATTAAATTGTGGGCATTTTGTGTACCGACCATCTGCATAGCGTATACAGGATGCGTATGTCCAGCGGCGGATAATGGAGTTTTCAGCACGGGGAGATGTTTAGCGCGGGTGTCCCATAGGAGAATTTGTCCAGAGTATGTGCCACCGAAGATGAGATTGGAATGAAATGGTGAGAAAGTAACGGATAGTACATCGGACTGTGTGAAATGAGTAAAATGAATTTGAACAACAGAAGAATGCCCGCTGACTTGTGAATGGAAAAAAAATTCTGGTCGCTCAAGTAGGTGAAGATTCCATACGGCGACGGTGCCGTCCGGTTCATTCAGCGCTGCCGGGTTCTTGTTGTATGAGGCGACGCTTAGCTCAGGATACTGAGGGGGAGACATCGTCAATGCGATCTGAAGTACAATGTTCGGTGATATACTCACTTTCGGTGACCAATCGATGTCTGTTATTGATCGATTTTTCCCGTAACGTTCGTCATAAAACTCACAAACGCGCTTGACACGTCCTTCTGAATCATCTCTGACTTTCAACATCAACGGGTTATACCAGGTTTGATAAGATAAATACATACCCTCCTGATTCTGCTCCTATTGTGTAATCTCGGATATAATCGTAACCGTCATTTAGAGCCCGCTGCACGATTTTTGACGATTGTTCCACGAAATCGAGGAATTCAGGTGCTGTAAGAATACCAGTTCGTTCCTCTTCCGATAGCTCTGAAGTTAGGGTAGACTTAGCATGTTGAGAATCATAATATAAAATAGAGCTTGCCTCGAATTTCTTGCTCGATCTCAAGGTCCAGCTTCACACTTTCCTCTTCAAGCTCTTTCTCCCGCGCAAGACGTTCCTTTTCTAAATCGTGTTCCCTCAGTATTCGTTGTCTGAGGTCCTCTTCGTAGTCACCCGGACGGTCGTCATCTGTATCAATCGTAGTCGTCTGTACTTCTTTATTATAGCTGACGCGTTCCTACGACATCTTATAAATTGGGCACCGGTTGCGTTTTTTAAAAGGAGCACCTTTCGCGGCAAATCAAATAACTCCTGCTCCACATCTATCAGGTCACTATATATCCTAGGCGTTAGTACGCTTAGTTGATACTTAGATTTAGTCCGCGTCTACACTAGATACAATGCTCACCGCTCGATGACATGGTCCGTTGAGCTGCTTGGCTGGTTCGGTGTCGGACCAACACTTGTCGAGAAATCGCTTTGTCGGCTTGCGCGTCCTGATCCAGACATAGAAAGGGCCGATAGACCAGGAAGTCCAATCATATTGCTTATAGACGGCGTCCCAGGTATTGAAGGCGAACGGTCTCCACCACTCTCGCGGGAACCACGCGAAGGGCTACCTACTAAAGAGTTGACAAGGTCATCGAGATCTCTGCGCACAGGAGTTGGTCCTGCAATCTAGCAGGATGTGAGAAACGAAAAGTATATACTTGTGATCGAATGTATACCTCTCCTGCCCGTCTCTCAGTGTCTGCCTTGATTCGGTCAGCACGAGCCTTGCGGATCTCTGCGAGTTTTTGTCGTTTAGCCTCTATTTCTGCCCTTCGTTTGTCAGACATGTCGGAGAATGATAAGGGTTCAGGGAAAAGATGTTGGGGAACGCGACAACTTCAAGATCCCTGGCACGTGTCAATCATGCCCGTTGTCGCAATTGCATTATGATTCAAATTGAGGTTGCACGTCGCTGCGCGAACGGTCTTTGATGCACAACTCTTGATGGTGAGCTAGCAACCTCACGGGCTGCCGGTGTATGAATGTCCCATCGTACCCCATCGAGCGCCCGTCACAACAAACGCCGGAGATCAGCTTCTTCGGCCCACTTAAAACCCATGTAGGGTCATGCTTAGATGGTCACTCGATAAATCCAGCTTCTTGTTCACCTAGGGCTCGAGGATGCAGACTGCAATCGGCGTTGTGGCGCCCTCAAGGCTTCGTCGTTCCTTCAAGAAAATATCACGACGTCTGCAAGCCCCATTTGCATTGGCAAGGCTGGAGATTCACCTTGAAACTGTGTCTACAGCTGACCGTCTGTGCTAGCTTGGGATCAAAGTACACTCTCGATCATGTAGGCCTGAACCTTTGAATGACTGCAATGATGATGAATCTTTCACTTCGTGAGTACTGTTCTCCGAGTCGTTCATGAAATGAAGCATTTGCTGAGAAACCCTAGTACTCTTGTTAGTGATGACCCCGACGAACTCAAAGAGACATGTTCCAATAGTAGCCCCAACACCGGAAAAAGACGTGACATCTTAAAGATACAATGCACTCTTGCATCATCGATAAAGTGCTCCGTATACACCGCGCGACGATCAATGCTAGAACCATTATTCCCGTGTTCATGCCCAGTACACATGTCACATAATTTTTTCCGCGATCTGTGTCTACTTACGAGGCGAGTTTACTACATTCGGGATTGAGGGGTTCATACTGATCACGTATTTGTAGATCAAGTAACTTCTCCGTAAAGGAGATGGCTCTACGTCTCATAGTCTTCGAGATCAGGAACGGCAATACTTCTCCCTTGGCGAAAGTTTTGGTAATTCATAAGGACATCGATCTACCTGCGCTACTGAAGGACCTGATGTCATGCTTGCCTGATTTCTGGTACACATCCTCCACTCAGATTCAGGGTTGCCTCATCTAACTAGGGGACTAGGATGGAAACTGAACGCACAGAACTGCACAGAGCTATACAACCCGTCTGGTACCTGGACCTTCCATTCAGTGGTGCTACTACCCAACGTGTTCATGCTGCGATGCCCTTCATGGAATTCTGTTACGAACTCATACGATCACGTCAGTCGGTCGCTCGAATTGTTGTTGGCGCGGCATACATCGACATGATCATCAAGATGTGCCAGATGAACTTTCCGGACTCTAGAATACCGACCGCAGATACATCGAGATGGAATGCTACTTCGTCTCTAACAACACTATGTGCGTCAACTCTGGAACAACTATCACGATATCCCGATGTTCGGAGGTTGATGACATTGAAATGGGACGCTTTGGCTCAATGCTGGCCGAGAGGCCGCATCAAGGTTCTCGTTGATGATCTTTCTATGAAACTTCCAGACTTTTCGAGACTCGAACGGGGTCGTTCAGAATCATACGAACGAATACAGAGGCTGTCGCGTTCTTTGTATGACGATGAGTCAAAAACTACACGTAAGGATTGTGCTGAGATACTCCACCTTGCAAGGTCAGTGAAACTATGCCTTATATGTTCCCGATAAATTTAATCTTCACGATACTTAGACGTGGTGCAAATGATGTCGATATTGTACAAGCCTCAATCGAAGTGCTGCTTCGTGTTATTATTTTGAATCCCAAGACATGGGTAGATTTTCGAGACGATATCATGAAAACGCCTTATCAAATAATTGCGGACTTGTTTTTTGACATCATTCAGCAGATATTGTCCCTCCCGTACGTTCAATTGAAAGGCTCGGAGATTCTTTCCTATTACACTTACTCTTCACTTAGCAATTGTTTTCCCCTGAGCAATGGTGTACCCAAAGTATCAGCATGTTTCATGGATTTTGTGGATTATCTATCTCAGGAAAGTTATGTCATGAAAACTGCTTGGGAGGAAGGCGGGATTGGGGTATTCCTGAGAGATCCTGATGCCAGTTACATGATACCACGCGTTGTTCCGGTCGTCTCTCACCGCAGGAGAAATTCTCTACAGGAGTTGGATGATAACTTGACTCGTCTTGTATGATAGTATGATAATGGACCTACTTTGATCTTAAACCACCACCTGCAGACCGTGGGAATTCGGGTTCTACAGGACTCGGAGACTCTCAGAA